>LAPY01000554.1:92684-106132 GCA_000970635.1 Eragrostis tef
GGGCTGCACAACGCCAACTACACCATCCACTGCTCGGAGCCGGGCGCCGTGACGTGCACCGACCCGGCCAGGTACGTGTCGTGGGACGGGCTGCACATGACCGAGGCCGTGTACCGCATCATGGCTCGCGGGGTGCTCGACGGCCCGTCCGCGATGCCCCCCTATCATGTCCAAATGCAAAGAAGTACTATTAGAGGATGCTCCTCGGGTCATGTGTGGGAGTGAGATGGTCAATGTTGGATGATGCCGTTGTGGCCAGGTTGTAATTCGTCAAGATGGATATATATTGATGAATAAAAGTTGCAAGATCCAAACGGTTCACATTGCTAGTTTTCAAGTTTGCAACTTTTAGGTGGTTTGCACAGGATATGCTCTCTTGTAGTACTACCTATGGTTCACCAACTACTAGTAGATAATATATAGAGTTACTCCTGCCGTTCTCTAGAATTGTTGGCAACAACAATTTAAGAATCGAGGGGAGTACTTGGACGTTTTGTTGAGATGTCTGACATAAAAACTTGTGTGAATTTACTTCCTCGAACAATTTAAATCAGATAACCTATCTTTTTTCGTCCATATCAAGATGGCGTTTCTGAGTTCAAATTTTGTAAAGCTGGTAATTATATCAGACCCTATATTAGCAAACCAATTTCTTTTGAGTTTTCTTTCTGCTAAACATGAAGCCCACTTCGGATGAGCAAGCTTAGGCCCATGAGCAAGAAGCTAGGAAGTGTCAACGAGTACACTGCCATATAGAAATGCTTCCAATAATTTTTATATGATATGCTTTGATGGAAAGTCAATGATAGAGGTGAGTTTTGTAGTGTTCGTGCATATGGTTGATCAGTTTGCTTCAGTTTTTGTATCATCTCGAGCTTGAAATCATGCCAATAGTACTTTCCGGCATTGACTTCGTCATCACTATATATGGTATCCAGTTTGGACCATTTGGCACGGCTTTTTCGCCTTCGGTTTATACATAGTTGCCGGTTAGGCCAAAAAGCCTGATGGCATTGGTTTCCTGTCCGCCTGGTAGCCTACTCTCTCCGTCCCAAAATAGTTGTCACTAACATCATATTTGACCGTTCGTCTTATTTCAAAAACATTATTTAAAAATAAAAACAAATATGTCATGATTAAATATAGTTAACAATAAAACAAATTGTAAAAAAATAAATAAGATTTGCGCAAAAAATTTGAATAAGACAAGCGGTCAAAAAAATCAATTGTGACAACTATTTCGAGACAGAGGGAGTACCTCTATGCGTACCCGAGGTACGGCTTGTCCCGGCGCGCTAACCAACGACAAGTGACACCCACATCCTGGTGGCAAAGAATTTCTGATGTGATACGATACAACTAGGAAATGACTTTTTGATCGATCTGCTACATGATTAACTAGAGAGTCTTCAGCTTGATTTAGATGTTGTGAGAGGACAAGTCTATGACAATGGAACAAATATAGAAGGAAAACATCAGGGGGTGCGAAAGAAACATTTGGATATAAAAACCTAGAGCTTTTGAGAGTGACTAAGTTTTTCTAAATTGAAGTTATTGAAAGTCTATCATGCGACTGTTGCATGGATTGTCTGAACAAAGTTTTTCTAAATTGACAAAGTTATTGAGCGTACAATAATGACACATGAAAGACTTGATGATTTGGCCATAATAGCACTTGAGAGTGACATGCTAGAGAAGATTGAGTATACCGCATCATTGAGGATTTCATACAAAGGACACCCTAAGAATGATATTCTTTCGGTAATCTTGTTAAATAGGTACATTTTTATCTATATAGTTCTAAATCTTGTTATCGTTTTTTGGGGCCTCACTCTTTAATTTCACACAGAACCCTCTCTTTTGCCGTGATGGCCCTGGCCGGCCGGTGATCTTTTGTTGCCCGTTCCTGCCGTGGAGCGGTTTCGCCCACCTCCACCGCGCGCTTTGCCGGCATTCCTCCTCTAGAGCCTCCTCTACGTCTATAGTTAAGAGAATCTGCGAGAGATCACTTAACTGCCAGATCTTTAGCTTCCACTCAGATCATTCTCGTCACACACTCAGGACGATCATTTCACTGCCAGATCTTTTTTTTTTGGTAATTGACGAAATGCAGGTGATAATTCATGCAACACTTACAAAAAATTCTAAATGTGTGGAGCTAGTCTAAACCACGCAAGCTTTTATTACGTCAGCAGCTGGTTTCCGGCTTCTCATGGTCATGGACCCGGCCGTCCCCGTCGTTCGTCCGTGATATATACAGCCTCCTTGCATTGCCAGGAGAGAGCGCGCACCGCACAGCAGCAGCTTCTTGCGTTATGCACGTCCAGCTCCAGCAATGGCGAAGAATAAGGCGCTGCTGTTGCCTCTGCTTGCCGTGGCCTCGTTGGTGGCCGCCGCGTCCGCGTCCGGCTCTGCGCCTGCCGTGCCGTCGTCGATCAATTGTGACAACTATTTCGAGACAGAGGGAGTACCTCTATGCGTACCCGAGGTACGGCTTGTCCCGGCGCGCTAACCAACGACAAGTGACACCCACATCCTGGTGGCAAAGAATTTCTGATGTGATACGATACAACTAGGAAATGACTTTTTGATCGATCTGCTACATGATTAACTAGAGAGTCTTCAGCTTGATTTAGATGTTGTGAGAGGACAAGTCTATGACAATGGAACAAATATAGAAGGAAAACATCAGGGGGTGCGAAAGAAACATTTGGATATAAAAACCTAGAGCTTTTGAGAGTGACTAAGTTTTTCTAAATTGAAGTTATTGAAAGTCTATCATGCGACTGTTGCATGGATTGTCTGAACAAAGTTTTTCTAAATTGACAAAGTTATTGAGCGTACAATAATGACACATGAAAGACTTGATGATTTGGCCATAATAGCACTTGAGAGTGACATGCTAGAGAAGATTGAGTATACCGCATCATTGAGGATTTCATACAAAGGACACCCTAAGAATGATATTCTTTCGGTAATCTTGTTAAATAGGTACATTTTTATCTATATAGTTCTAAATCTTGTTATCGTTTTTTGGGGCCTCACTCTTTAATTTCACACAGAACCCTCTCTTTTGCCGTGATGGCCCTGGCCGGCCGGTGATCTTTTGTTGCCCGTTCCTGCCGTGGAGCGGTTTCGCCCACCTCCACCGCGCGCTTTGCCGGCATTCCTCCTCTAGAGCCTCCTCTACGTCTATAGTTAAGAGAATCTGCGAGAGATCACTTAACTGCCAGATCTTTAGCTTCCACTCAGATCATTCTCGTCACACACTCAGGACGATCATTTCACTGCCAGATCTTTTTTTTTTGGTAATTGACGAAATGCAGGTGATAATTCATGCAACACTTACAAAAAATTCTAAATGTGTGGAGCTAGTCTAAACCACGCAAGCTTTTATTACGTCAGCAGCTGGTTTCCGGCTTCTCATGGTCATGGACCCGGCCGTCCCCGTCGTTCGTCCGTGATATATACAGCCTCCTTGCATTGCCAGGAGAGAGCGCGCACCGCACAGCAGCAGCTTCTTGCGTTATGCACGTCCAGCTCCAGCAATGGCGAAGAATAAGGCGCTGCTGTTGCCTCTGCTTGCCGTGGCCTCGTTGGTGGCCGCCGCGTCCGCGTCCGGCTCTGCGCCTGCCGTGCCGTCGTCGCAAGCAATCCCGAACCGCAACGGAAGCCACTGCTACAGCCGCTTCTTCGCGTTCGGCGACTCGATCGTCGACACGGGCAACTTCATCCACTACTCCACCTCCCCGGGCCCCGTCGCCCGGTCGCCATACGGCGAGACCTTCTTCCACCGCCCCACCGGCCGCTGGTCCGACGGTCGTCTCAGCGTCGATTTCATCGGTACGAGCACGACACATGCATGCCACTAATTAAAGCACACATATATACATGCATATGACCAAATGTGTATGTTGTGTGTTGCTGCAGTGGAGAGATTGGGGTTCCCATACTGGACGCCGTACTTGGCCGGGAAGACGAAGGAGGACTTCATGTATGGCGCCAACTTCGCGGTGGCCAGCGGCACTGCGCTGAGCCAGCTGCTCTTCAAGAAGAAGCACCTTAACGTCAGTGACATCACACCATACTCCCTTGGCGTGCAGATTGGGTGGTTCAAGAAAGTCCTCGCCATGATAGCCTCCACGGACCACGGTAAGCAAAGCACTAGCTATACCTCCAGATTTGTTTCCTCTTCTTTGATATAGATCATGTGTCGTTACTTGTTAGGACACCATGATTAGGAAGTAGTGCAAAGTTTTCTTGAGAAAGAAAAGTCGTCCGAAACGTGGGAGAATTTACTAAGTCGCATGAACTAATTTGAATTGTCTCGCATCGACTTTTTGTGAAACTTATTCTTTTTTTTTCTTGCGAGGGTTGTAAAATTTAATTATTCTTTCTAAACACGGTCCTTTTTGTACATACATTCAATTCATTTCATTGACTATGGATACATGTATCGGTCTTTTGAGAGAGAAAAAAAAGACTACTTTTTTGTTTAAAAAAAATTGAGACTATGGATACATCTATCTGCAGACACAATGTTGCGTTGTAAAACTTATCAGATTTGGAGGTATCCTAAGTCACGATCATTTCATATTCGGTGCACTGTGCTTACTCGTCATCAAGTGATCGAGGAGGACGCAGACAAGATGCCCTCGTCCATGCGTTCGTGTGTATGATTCCGATCGGAGGCTAGATAGTTCACTGTTTGTGACAAGAAGGCAGTGCGAGTACAGTAGTACTGGGTAGCTTTCTGTTGGTAGCTAGACAACAAATCAACGTATGATCGAGTTTGCTGGACAAGGCATAGCGCTTTCGGTTGGTAAACAACAAATCAACGTATGATCGAGCTTGCCGGACAAGGCGTATGCGCCACGTATCCTCCGGGACCATGCTTCATACACCATTCATCTTTTTCTAGAAAATATAAAATAAAAACATGAATTTCGTAAAAACAAAATGAAGCAGCACATAGTATCTGGATGCGTTGTACAACGCACAAAAAGATCTATACTTGTACGCCTGATCTTGCCGTTCACGTGGTCACTGTGCAGAGCGAAGGGAGATCATGGCAAGCTCGCTGTTCCTGGTGGGAACGATTGGCGGCAACGACTACAACCACCCGTTCTTCCAAAACAAGACGCTGAGTTTCGTCCGGCCGCTGGTTCCCCTTGTCATCCGAACCATCGGGCAGTCCATCGAGACGTTGATTCAGCTCGGCGCCAAGACGCTGTACGTGCCGGGCATCTTCCCGCTTGGCTGCGTCCCTCGCTACCTCTTCTACTACTTCCGCAACAGAGCGGCTCCCGGCGACTACGACGCCGTCGGCTGCCTCCGGTGGCTCAACGACCTCGTCGTCCTCCACAACGATCTCCTGAAGGCGAAGCTCGCCGAGCTCCGCGACGCGCACCCGGGCGTCGCCATCACCTACGTCGACTACTACGACTTGGTTCACGACGTCGTCGCGTCTCCGGCGCGGAACGGGTTCGGCGAGGGCACGGCGCTGGACGCGTGCTGCGGCGGCGGCGGCCTGCACAACGCCAACTTCACCGTGTACTGCTACATGACCGAGGCCGTGTACCGCATCATGGCTCGTGGGGTGCTCGACGGCCCGTTCACGATGCCTGCCATCATGTCCAAATGCAAAGAAGCGTTAGAGGATGCTCCTTGGGTCATGCGTGGGAGTGGGATGGTCAATGCTGGATGATGCCGGTGTGGCCAGCTTGTACTAATCGTCAACATGGATATATAGTGATGAATAAAAGTTGCAAGATCCAAGGGTTCACATTGCTAGTTTTAAGGTCTGGCGAAGAGACTTCAGCTCAGTGGTCGCTGCCTTTAGCTCTCATGCTAGTCGGCCTGAGTTCGAACCCCAGGTTTCGCACCAAGGGTTGCATTTTCTGGCTCACCTCCCTGAGGGGCTGTGGGCTGTGGCTCCTGTGATGCACCTGTGTGTGCGTCGGTGAGCCCTGGCCCAGCAGGTTTTGACGAGCTTCTTTTTCTTAATGAAAATCCAAAGAGACATTGAACCCTTAGTCTCTTTTTTTTAGTTTTTAATGAAATCCAAAGAGACATTGGACCCTTGGTCTCTTTTTTTTTTAGTTTCAAGTTTGCAACTTTTAGGTGGTTTGCACATGATATGCTTCCTTGTAGTATTAACTATGGTTCAGCAACTACTAGATAATATATAGAGTTACTCCTGCGGTTCTCTAGAATTGTTGTCAACAACATTTTAAGAATGAGGACGTCTCTTGAGATGTCTGACATATAAAAACTTGTGAATTTACTTCCTCGAGCAATTTAAATCAGATAGCGTATCATTTTTCGTCCATGTCAAGATGGCGTTTCTAAGTTCAAATTTTGTAAAGCTGGTAAGTTATATCAGACCCTATATATTAGCAAACCAATTTCTTTTGAGTTTGCTTTCATCCAAACATGAAGCCCACTTGGGATGAGCAAGCATAGGCTCATGAGCAAGAAGCTAGGAAGTGTCAACGAGTACACTACCATACATACATGTAGTGATGGCCAAACGGGCCACCCGGCATGGCACGACTCGAAGCACGAAAAGGCCCGGCCTATTTAATTTCGGGCCGGGCCGGCACGTAATTAGTTTTGGGCCGTGCCGTGCCAGCTCACGGGCTTCCCCTTGGCCCGTGGCACGGCAAGTAATTGATTAACCGTGCCAGGCCGGGCCGGCAGCCCGTTTTAAATTTTAGTCTATTTAGTTATTTTTTGAAGGTTTTCTAAAAAAAAAGTTATTTTTTGAAGAAATTAAGTGTTAAATGATGTAAAAGTAGGTGCTAGTAAGGAGATTTAAACTTGAGACCTCATAAATAAAGACATATCCACTTACCACTAGACTAACACTACTAGTTATACACATAAAAACTAAAAATATATTTAATAAAACTTAATCGGGCCGTGTCGTGCCGCCGTTGTGCCCACCTCTCGGCCCAAACACGGCCCGGTGATGCGTGCCGTGCCGGCCTAGGCCCGAAATTCATCGGGCCGTGCCGTGCTTGAGCCGGACCAAAAATTACGTGCTTCGTGCCCGCCCATTTGGCCCGGCCTATTTGGCCATCACTACACACGATGATGCTGAGTAGTGCTATCCATTTGGACCTAGACCAAAAAGGCCATTGTACGCCTTTTTTTGGAACTCTCGTTGTCACTACCCATTTGGCCATCACTACACCTTTTGTTGGACCTAGACCATTTGGACCTTTCGTCCCTGCCCTCTCGTCCGATGATGCTGAGTAGTGCTATCCAAAAAGGCTTTTTGCCCCCTTAATAAAGGGCCTGCTTACTAGTGATGAAAACATAACAGATATGCACAGTACCTTTTAATGGTTACGATAGTACAAGCTGCTAAAAAAACATATACATTCTCTAAAAA
Organism: Eragrostis tef; assembly: GCA_000970635.1. Taxonomy (NCBI): domain Eukaryota; kingdom Viridiplantae; phylum Streptophyta; class Magnoliopsida; order Poales; family Poaceae; genus Eragrostis; species Eragrostis tef. Next base: position 100,084 of record LAPY01000554.1, read on the forward strand.
AACCGTATACAAAGTACAACATCAAGATCATTACAAATACGCGAAGAGCCCGTATACAAAGTACTACGACATCAAGATTATTACAAATATGCAAGGAGCCAAGTCCGTGCAACGTCTAAAAGCCAGAAGCAAATAACAAAGATGTCAATGTTTTGAACATGATACTAACATCTAATGATATTATTGTAAATTTGAATTTTGGAAGGGGTCGCGCGAACGCGTATCCCTTCTAAGAAAAATTATGATGTCCACTCTCCCACTTGAGAAGATGGTAGACCAACACATCCACCAAGTGCAATGTGAGTCATTGGTCTAGGCCATGGGTCTTCTTCTTCATCCATTAACCCCGTCCAGGTAAGTATGATTTCAGGTTGCTCCTACCATGATTATATTGTGAGGTGATCAGGGTAATCATGTAAAAGTTTCCGTGTGAGACTTATTAAGCAGCGCTTCAATATGGGCCTTGTAGCGAAATACTAGGTGCGAGTCCACTAAGAAAAATAAGAAAGAACGGCCCCTCAGCTAATGCGTCGGCAGGCCCATGGCCAACTAGTGTCCCCCTTCGATTACACACGATCGGACTAGTGTCCGTCGTGCTCACCCCTCGACCCAAGCACGGCCGTGACACATGCTTCAAATAGTACTTAATTTCCAGCATAGACTTCGTCATCAATATATATGGTATCCAGTTTGGACCATTTGGCATGGCTCTTTCCGCCTTCGGTTTATACATAGTTCCCGGTTAGGCCTAAAAGCCTGGTGTCATTGGCTTCCTGTCCGCCCGGTTTTTCTAAATCGAAGTTATTGAAAGTCTATTATGCCACTGTTGCATGCATTGGCTGAACAAAGTATTTCTAAATTGACAAAGTCATTAAACGTACTATATATAATGACACATGAAAGACTTGATGATTTGGCCATAATAGCACTTGAGAGTGACATGCTAGAGAAGATTGAGTATACCGTATCATTGAAGATTTCATACAAAGGACACTCAGGATGATCACTTCACTGCCAGATCTTTCTCTTGGTAATTGACAAAATGCAGAATGTGTGGAGCTAGTCTAAACCGCGCAAAGCTTTTATTACGTCAGCAGCTGGTTCCCGGCTTCTCAAGGTCATGGACCCGGCCGTCCCCGTCGTTCGTCCGTGATATATACAGCCTCCCTGCATTGCCCAGGAGAGAGCGCGCACCGCACAGTAGCTGCTTCTTGCATTGTGCACGTCCAGCTCCAGCAATGGCGAAGAATAAGGGGGCGATGCTGTTGCCTATGCTTGCTGTGGCCTCGTTGGTGGCCGCCGCGTCCGGGTCCGGCCCTGCGCCAGCAGTGCCGTCGTCGCAAGCGATCACGAACCGCAACAGAAGCCACTGCTACAGCCGCTTCTTCGCGTTCGGCGACTCAATCATCGACACGGGCAACTTCATCCACTACTCCACCTCGCCGGGCCCCGTCACCCGGTCGCCGTACGGCGAGACCTTCTTCCACCGCCCCACCGGCCGCTGGTCCGACGGCCGCCTCAGTGTCGACTTCATCGGTACGACACATGCATGCCACTAATTAAAGTACACATACATGCATGCATATGACCAAATGTATATGGTGTGTGGTGCTGCAGTGGAGAGACTGGGGTTCCCATACTGGACGCCGTTCTTGGCCGGGAAGACGAAGGAGGACCTCCGGTATGCGCCAACTTCGCGGTGGCGAGCGGCACGGTGCTGAGCCAGCTGCTCTTCAAGAAGAAGCACCTTAACGTCAGTGACATCACACCTTACTCCCTTGGTGTGCAGATCGGGTGGTTCAAGAAAGTCCTCGCCATGATAGCCTCCACGGACCAAGGTAACCAAGCACTACCACTCAAATTTGTTTCATCTTCTTTGATAGATCAAGTATGTCGTTACTTGTTAGGACACCATGATTAGTTAGGAAGTAGTACAAAGTTTTCTTGAGAAAGAAAAGTCGTCCGAAACGTGGGAGAATTTACTAAGTCGCATGAACTAATTGAATTGTCCCGCATCGACTTTTTGTGAAATTTATTCCTTTTTTTCTTGCGAGGGTTGTGAAATTTAGTTATTCTTTCTAAACACAGTCCTTTTTTTGCGAGGGAAAACACAGTCCTTTGTGTACATACATTAATTCAATTCATTTCATTGACTACGGATACATGTATCAGCCTTTCGAGAAAAAAAAGACTAGATTTTATTGTTAAAAAATTGAGACTATGGATACATCTATCTGCAGGCACAATGTTGCGTTGTAAAAGTTACCAGATTTGGAGGTATCCTAAGTCACGATTATTTCATATTCGGTACACTGTGCTTACTCGTCATCAAGTGAGGACGCAAACAAGATGCCCTCGTCCATGCGTTCGTGTGTATGATTCCGATCGGAGGCTAGATAGTTCACTGTTTGTGACAAGAAGGCAGTGCGAGTACAGTAGTACTGGGTAGCTTTCTGTTGGTAGCTAGACAACAAATCAACGTATGATCGAGTTTGCTGGACAAGGCATATGCGCCACGTATCCTCCGGGACCATGCATGCTTCATACACCATTCAACATTTTCTAGAAAAAATATAAATTAATTAAAACATGAATTTCGTTAAAAAAATGAATCAGCACATACCTGAATGCGTTATACAACTCATAAAAAGATCTGTACCTGCACTCCTGATCTTGCCGTTCACTTTGTCACTGTGCAGAGCGAAGGGAGATCATGGCAAGCTCGCTGTTCCAGGTGGGAACGATCGGCGGCAACGAATACAACCACCCCTTGTTCCAAAACAAGACGCTCAGTTTCGTCCGGCCCCTGGTTCCCCGTGTCATCCGAACCATCGGGCAGTCCATCGAGACGTTGATCCAGCTCGGCGCCAAGAAATTATACGTGCCGGGCATCTTCCCGCTGGGCTGCGTCCCTCGCTACCTCTTCCTCTACCGCAACAGCGCGCCAGGCGACTACGACACCGTCGGCTGCCTCCGGTGGCTCAACGACCTCGTCGTCCACCACAACACCCTCTTGAAAACGAAGCTCGCCGAGCTCCGCGACGCGCACCCCGGCGTCTCCATCACCTACGTCGACTTCTATAATGAGGTCCTCAATGTCATCGTGTCGTCGTCGTCGTCGTCTACTACGGCGCTGGACGCGTGCTGCGGCGGCGGCGGCCTGCACAACGCCAACTTCACCGTGCACTGCTCGGAGCCCGGCGCCGTGACGTGCGCCGACCCGTCCAGGTACGTGTCGTGGGACGGGTTGCACATGACCGAGGCCACGTACCGGGCCATGGCGCGTGGCATGCTCGATGGCCCGTTCGCCGTGCCTCCCATCATGTCAAGATGCAGCAATTAAAGATGAAGAGACGACCTTAAAATACGCATCAGCTTGGTTAGCGCCGGATGCACCCACCACGTCGAAAAATAAAGTTGGTTTTGAAATAAAACGGAACCAAACAATTTCAACTTTGTCGATTGATGATGTTGTCATTTTACTCATTTGTGATCGACAATATTGAACTTTTATTCGAACATAAATTTCAATAAGTGTATCAGAACTGTATTTGAAGAAGGTGCCGATATTCAAAGACGTCACCATCTTAGATCGGAGGCTTGGAGGATAGGAGTGCTGATTGATTCATTGGATGCTTCACCTACACAGCAGTCATACTCATACACATGTACAACGACTCGACCTTGAGACGGCGCAGTGCCCTGCAGAATACAGCACGATTGGACCATGGTGCCATGCCCGGAAACTGTCCGGCGGCCATACCTTTACCTTCACCTGGAAAGCAAGGCGCGGCTGCAGACTGCAGTTCAGGTCTGTTCCTGCAAACATCCACATCACGGCCATGGTTTTCCCTTCCGGAGAGCGAACGTATGCAGCTTTGCCCTGGCATGCTGCTCGTCTTGCCTTACCATTTTTTGACTGAAGAGCTGTATGCAGTACTAGTAGCTTTCAAATTTCGATCAGCTACTCCCTCCCATTCCCATCTCATCTGGAACCGGCAAAGAGAACAAGCCTTGCTTTAATTTGGCCATTCGGCTCTGCTGGATTTTGGCCTCGGCACACTGAACCTTGGCCCTCATGATCTGCAGTTACATTATTTCCACCAAAATAGGTGTATGGACTATTATTCTGAGAGAGTTTAAGGTATTTTTGCCTTCATCTAGCGTTGCGAATTATGCAGTCTACGTGATGCTACAGGCTACAGCCACTGCTACTCTGTCTGAACTGCAGATAATGACTGTCTCTACTGAACGCCCTGGAACTCAGCAAATCACTACTACTACTTGGTACGTGACATCAGGTCCTAAACTTCAAGAAATATGAACCGGAGGGTCGGTTTTTTCGCCTGCAGTTTCCATTACGCGATTCCTGTATTCAGTTACGCGGAAAGGTTTCGCATGCTCTTCTCAACTACGTCACCTCAACCACGCAATATCTGTGGACCATTTAACATGCTCGCGATGAACGGAACCACTCTGCTCGGAACTCTGATTAGCATGTCCAAAATGGAATCCGTGAATCAATGCAGCAGTACGTGGCGCCGAGAGGAGTAATGTTGCACCAGACGAACCGGACCGGAACGCGATCGTTCAGGCTTCAACTTCCGCGCCGCGCCCGGCCATAAACGGCAAGTCGCTCCAGGTCCAGACAGTCAAGCAGCCACTTGGCGTTCTCGCTCCACAGGTGGACGACGATGGCCACCTCGACGGCGTCTCGCGTGCTCGTGACGTGCCTCCTCGTCGCCGTCTGCGCGGTCTCCGGCGGAAGCAGCGGCGAGCGACGCCGGTTGCTTCGCCAGGCTCTTCAGCTTCGGCGACTCCGTGACCGACAACGGCAACTGGCTGCAGTACGCGCGGTCGCCGGGCGCCGTGGCGAGGCCGCCGTACGGGGAGACCTTCTTCCGGATCATCATCGACCACATCGGTGCGACGCCACTCTCATCACTCTGCTCGCGTCATGTTCTGAGCATTCTAGCCAACGTCCACGCTTTGATCGACGTTGACGAGCTAGACACGTACACGTTCAGTCGCAGGTACTAGTAACACGCGTTCTGTGCCATGAGTTCTGTGCGGCTGACGCGTTGGGGATACCGTTTCTGACGCCGTACCTCGCCGGCAACACGAGCGAGGACTTCGCGCACGGCGCCAACTTCGCCGTCTGTGGCGCGACGGCGCTCGGCCACGACTACTTCAGGAAGAAGAACCTCGACGTCCGCTTCACGCACTACTCCCTGGGGTGGCAGATGGGATGGCTCAAGAAAGTGCTTGACATGCTTTCTTCGGAGCAAGGTGATGATACAGTTCACGCTGTGATTTGGCTGATTCTTGTTTTCGTTTGTCTGAATTCTACACGCTGTGATAGTGCGATGGTCAGTTGGTCCCCCGTTTCTGATTCTGTTTCTTACCAGGACCGAGTGAAGTGACGGCGAGCTCGTTGTTCCTCGTCGGCGAGATCGGCGGAAACGACTACAACCAGGCTCTGTTCCAGGACAGGTCCGTCGACGAGGTCAGGACCTACATCCCCGACGTCGTCGCTTCTGTCACTGTGCGTCGCAGCAAACCATACAACGCTAAACAGCAAAAAAATCGCATCATCGTCGACTGACGGATTTCCACTTGCTCACTCCATGACCATGTGCAGGAACTGATCGAGCTTGGCGCCCGGACAGTGGTGGTGCCCGGGAACTTCCCGGTGGGGTGCAACCCGGGGTACCAACGACACGGCACAGTACGACGCCATGGGCTGCCTCAAGTGGCCCAACGCCCTCACCGATCTCCACAACCGCGCGCTCAGGGCCGAGCTGTCCAAGCTCGGCCGGCGCCACCAAGGCGTCGCCGTCGTCTACGCCGACTACTTCGCCGCCGCCATGGACCTCATCGCCGACCCCGGCAAGCACGGTACGTTGTTCCATTAATTGGCACGTACACGTTCACCTTAACTCACGGAGTCAAGGCAAGTGTGCAACAACGGATATGAGACGTGTGTTCTGATCTCCGATCTGCGTGCAGGGTTCGGCGGCCAGCCGCTGGTGTCGTGCTGCGGGGGGGG
>LAPY01000554.1:139701-158432 GCA_000970635.1 Eragrostis tef
ACCCCGGTCCCCCTCCCTCCCTGCCTCCGGCGACCTCGCCGGTGGCTGGCGAGTGGAGAGGAGCCACCCCCTTGTAGTTTTAGTAGTTGTTTCAGTCTCTGGTTTGCCTAGCTTTTGGGCTTGTCCCGCATGTTTTTCTTTTCAGCTGGAATGTTCTTGGTGGCCGCCGCCGTTACCATGCTTGCTGTCGCGGGCGAGTCCGTTGCCGGCGAGCTACGCTTGGAGGCATGCCACCAAGAGCCTCTCTCAGCTCCCAATAAAGTAGCTGTAGGATCTCCTCACCCCCCACCATCCATCGCTTCCACACTTTTCCTACCGGGAGTTGGCAGATCTGCGCTGCTCCGCGCGGGATTTGGTGCTGACGACCCGGGATCTGCCTTCTGTGCTTCAATGGCAACCCCGCCTGGTCAGCTTCGTCCCTGCCTCATGCTGGCGCTCTCCACCGTCGGCCCCTCCGCCTCACACCGGTGCAGATGGGCTCCGCCTCCACCGGACGGGTCCATCCCTACACTGGACTTGTCCGCCCCTGCGCCGTCCCTTTCGCCAAGCCGACGCCACCCCTTCGGCCGCTTCGTCGAGCTCAACCAAGATGGCGCAAACCATGGCAGCCTGCGTCCTTGCCATCCAACTTAGGAGATGAAGAAGACGATTATCAACACACCGTAGCTGACAACTCGACATCAGCATGTCACGCGGTGATGTCGGGCAACGACGTCTTCCTCCTCCCCCGACAGTACAACCTCCGGCGAGGTCTCCGGCGACGCCTTCGCTCGCCTCGAGGGAAGCTTGGCCTTGGCCAATGCGCATGCATGGCCTAGCCTTGACGCGTGGCGTGCTACGTGTTCAGTGCATGGGTGATGCTCCTTCCTGCTGTTTCGTGTTCTTCCAAAGGGCCACAAGACAGGCATCCGTACCTGTTTCCTCGATTGTCCTCGGCGACATACCGTGCTCGAGTATTGATAGACATCGACCGCCACGGGTGCTTCGACCGCAGCGACTCGGATGCAGCATGGATGTCTACTTCTGAATGTGCTTCCACTCAGAGGAGCCAGTTTTGCCTTTCATTTGCGTGCAAATGAATTTCAAACACATTAAGTTTCACCGACGATACTTCAACAAGAAGGCAATAAGGTCCTCGACCAACCTTCGCTATTGCAGCAAGGCCCTTTCGGCAGTTGTTTGGCGGCCAGCCCGTCGTTAGCTTGTTTTGTAGTTTCTAATCTGCACTTTGAGAGCATCATCACCCACTTAGGGGTACTATGTATTCTCAAGGGATTGCATCCCTTTTTGCTTGTACTCGGTTCTAAAGGTTTAATATATATGAGTACTACTTTATCCCAAAAAAAAAAGGGCGGAGGGGTTGTGCTCGTCCGGCACACACGTGACGGGAGTGTGTCAGGGACGGTCGCGTGGTGTGGCGCCCGGCCGGGAGCGAGCCCACGTGCGTGGACGCGGAAACCGCCTCGTCAGCGCTGCATTCGTAACGGCGCAGGCAGGGGCCGCGCGGCGCCGGCGCGTCGTCTGGCGGCGGAGAGCGCTGCGGTCGCTGGAGCCGCGACGACCGGGTCGGCCGGCCTCCGTACGCGCGCGCGGCGGGGCTCGCGCTCGAGGGGCTGGGGGCGCGTGCGTGCCGTCGTGCTTCGATCGGGTGCGACCGCGCAGGCGGTTCCAGGTTTCCGTTTCGTCACGTCGCGCGTGTGATCTGTAGCTAGACTGGACTCTGCCTCTGGGCGTCGTCGCCCCTCCGAATTGCGGGCGGGGGCACCACCAAATGCAGTGCACGCCTAGCTTGGGACAGAGAGAGATCGTGAACACGATCCTGTCACTGTATAGTACAATACTACTGTGCTGCTCCCAGGGACACCTTGCCTCCGTGCGCGCCGACCACGTGATCCCCGACGAGGGACCATTTCGCTTCGGTGGAGCCGAAAGGCTTCCACGCAAACATGACATCCACCAATGCCATACAGGGCTCGTGCACTTCTCATTCCATCTGCTTTTTTTTTTTTAGGGCCCATTCCATCTGCTTCGTAAAGTATCGTAGTAACCCTCCAACAGTCCAAACTGACACAACGTAAACGTCCAGCCCGTCAGCACGGACGTTTTGATGCGATGACGCGGCTCTGGTAGATGGCCCGTAATAACAACCGACAACAACGTATGACTACACGTCCGCGCCCTCACCAAACAAGGAAAGCGAGAGGTCGTCGTGGTACTTGGCTCATTTGCATCTGGCTTGCTTTCCAGAGAAATGCGGCAAGCATATCAGTAGATTCACTAGTACTAGTTTACAGTAGCAAATTTCTAGTTTTTGTTTTTTTTTTCAGAGCACACGCGTTTGATACCTCTTGACATTTCCTAGATTACCTTGCCCCGCACGTAAGATGCCGATGACTACACATGATTTGGGCAAAGTTCCGTCTGATTCGAGAGGTGGTTCGGTCTTATCCGAGGCGAGCGGCGGCAGAACTTCGATTTGGCGTGAAACTGAACCTTTTAGGTTGCATCAAAAAGAGACGGGAAGGGAAACCAAGAACAAATGGACGACGAAAGTAGGCTTCGACATCGTCAGTTGACTTCCAAGCTTTTTCCTTCATCTCATCAAATGTGTGTATAACTAACTGTAAATCAACTTCTTTCTCTTTTGTTTAGTAGCGTCCCTTTGTGAAACAGTAACAGAAAACGATGCTGATGGGATGACACAATCCGTGGCTTAGGTTGAAGGCAAATCACTCCCGTCAGTGTACAGTCTAACTTACATCCGATCCTCATCATCGTTGAGTTGAGAATATTCGGCACGATTCAAGATAGCAGAGGAATTTCTCTCGTGGAATCTTACCTCTCTGCATTGCGTTTCTCGAATTTATTGAATGGAGGTACTTGTAACAATATAAATCCTGGCATCTGGATGTGCAGATGCTTTTTGTCTACCGTAGAACGGAGAGGGGCACGGGTGCGTTAAGCTATTCGGATACAAAAACGGTCCCTGACGAAGAAACGGAGACAGGCAACGAGACTGTAAATCATGGTAACCGTCTTTTGTTGAATTGACCATAAAAAGTTAAGCACAAGCTAATACTAGGGCGCATTCGGTAGCGCCGTTTAGACCACTTTAAATTTTAGCATTAAAAAAATTTTATTATTTAAAAGTACTAAATAAAGTCTAATAACAAAACCTTTTTATAAACGGGTATATCTTTGCGAAGGAATCTAATGAGACTAATCAATCTATGTTTTGCGACAACGATGTTATAGTAACCATCGTCTAATCACGACTTAACTACTCTTATTAGATTCGTCTCGCGATTTAGACCAAGAGTTCTATAATTAGTTTTATAATTAAACTTTGTTTAAGACAAGATTTTTTTTGTTTAATCCTCTAAATTTTAGAGAGGAGACGCCAAACGCCCCTAGTAGCAGACAAAGAAAATCCATGCATGAATGCACGCACCATCATCATGGACTTCGTTTTCGCCTCCGTCTTTTGACTCTTGTCTCGCAGCTCTCGCTCCTGCGGTCCTTCGTCCCCCTCCGCGCTTGAGTTGACAAGTGCAGAACAAGACAAAACTTGGAGTAAAATGCGAGGTCCGTCGGTCAAATCTGCAATGGCGTCGAGTAGGTGGGTAGAAAGAGTGAAAGACTGCCGAGATGACGACCAGTCAGAAACTGATGGAGGAGTATTTTGCTAGTAACGCGATCGATGTTCCCGTTCGAGCAAAATGCACTCCTGGAGAGAGAGGGGACAAACGAATATTTGCTCCTAAACTTGAGTAAGAGCCTGCTCAATTCCTAAATTTGAGAGCAGGGTTCTAAATCTCGTGGGAGGCTAAGAAACCGCCAGGTCGCGGACGAACGAAAACCGCGAAAACCGAGAAGAAAACCGCAAGAACGATGAATTTGAATTTGATTTTGAAACCGTGCGGTTTTTGCGAAAACCGCACAAAAACCATTTTTATACCTATTTTCTTCCAGCATTTTTTTTGGCCATCCAAATCTTCGAATTTTCGAGTTCTTGTTTCACAAATGGTCCTCATTCGTGAAGTACTACATGTAGGATTTTTCGTTTCAAATTTTGTCAAATTTTCAAATTTCGAATTTGAATTTCGTGAAACCGTTCAAACCGCTGCACCGCGGTTTTCGCGCGAGATTTCGAACCCTGCTTGAGAGAGAGGGGACGAAGGAACCTTCTCCTTTCCAGGAAAGTGGAAGCCCTGCTCACGTTACGGTAGAAATGGCCTGGCGCCCACTTCCGAATGCGGCAGAGTCCCGAGACCATTTTTATACCTCTGCTGACCCGATTTACGGGACGCTGTAGCAGCCTGTAGGCAACCGCAATACTACCACAAATACTGTGCATCCCAGTGGTACAGTTGAGCGAGTAGGACAAATTTCCTCGTCCAATACGAAAAGGAACTCGACTAAATTGGTACGCACTGACGACGTGAGCGCCGGAACTGGCACTACGCAGCTGAAACGGTGAGCCAGAGCCGAAGCGATGACGGGCGAGGTCGTGTTCAGGCAGCGTGATGTCACCGCTCCACACCAACCAGTTTTACGGCGCGCCCTGCACTGCACTGCCGCCGCTTTTGGTTGGCGCGACCGCGACGCCATCATTCCGTTCGCGCTCCCGCCCCTGCCTGCATCCGAACCACCAGTGCCCGTCCCGCGCCCGCGCCTCCTCCCCTCCCCCGCGGACGGACACGCAGGCGCGATCGCAGAGCCGGGGCGGGAAACAGCGAGAACCCAAATTGGCCGCGACGAGGAGGCTGCACGCGAGCAAAAGCGCCGCGCGTCGGCGGGAGGAGGAGAAAATCTGCAGGCGTGCCACTGCCAGCGCCGCGTGGGAGGATTCGGCGGGTGTGACGTGACGAGCGCCCTGGCACTCGTGACGAGGGCTGTCCCAGCTCGGGTAGGGACGGTGTTGTCGCCCGCAAGCAGAGCCCTCCACGTGCGGCCCGTCCACGTTTGGCAGCTGCTTTTGCCCCAGCTTCATTGCCAGCTTATACAAAAAAGAAGAAAAGCGGTGCCAAACATCCAACTGAAGAAGCGCTTATGAAGAATACACTGCAGGTCCAAAGCCGGAAAAAAGTGGCTCATTCCGGCTCACGAATCTTTCCCCCACGCCTGGAAACAAAATGCTCTTGAACTTTGGGAAAAATTACGGCTGCTGCCACCGCGCGCCTCCTCTCCCTTTCGCTCTGTCTCTCGCTGGTGCCCACGCCCGTGAATCCATTGCAGCGGCCGTCGTCGAGCGCGTCCTACGGCCAAGGAGGCGGGGCCCTGGCCGGATCTGGAGGAGGGACACCTGATGAAGCCTCCCCGCGCCGCTTCCTGCCGTCGTGGCCTCGCGCCACCCTGGCCCGACGCGCAAAGATCGTCGACGATCACTTGTCAATCGTCGGCAGCAACCAGCAGCGCCGCGCGACCAGCTTAGTCCTTCCACCAGTACCGAGTGCAGGCTCTTGAGGTTGCTCGATCGAGGACGAGCACGCATCGCGATGGCTTGGCTCTCCTAGATGGCGCGCACATCGCGCTGAAGACACTCTCGTCGACGGCACGACCGAGTATGGCGCAGTCACCGTGCGGCGGCGTCTACTTGCTTGGAGTTCCTTTACACGGACTTGGCTGGAGCTGGTGGCCGACATGCTATCTTGATGCTAGACGCCTCGAGAGCTCGCATGCCCGACGCGTGGCCGACAAGTATCTCTTTTTTTTTTGAGTTGTAACCAGATTAGAAACGTATTCTTTGAGAGCATGCTAGGTGAAGATCATGAGGCTCTTGTAAATACTGCCGTACTCTATTATATTGTTACTATAAATTATTATTAGTTCGGTTTAATTTGTTTTTCAACATTATTTCTTTTATTCCACATATAGTATATGTGCATATCCATGTCTCAAATGCATAAGGGCACTAAGGGCATTTTGACAGAATAAGCTCTTTTTAGAAAAGACAAGATAAACTGTTTTGCCAAACACTTTGACAGAATAAACTGTTTTCACAAATAAACCAAAATAAAATAAAAAAGCTGTTTTTACATATAAACCACTGAATAAGCTGTTCTTAGAATAAACCTGAAGTCCCTGCCAACCACACCCGAAGGAAGCCAGGTGCGCGACGCGCTTCGTCAGTGCTGCATCTTCAGCCGCGCGGCGGCGTGTCGGGTAGGGTGGGGACGATGACTCGTGGCCGTGGTCCGCGGCCCGGCGCGCCGAGCACGCGGCGTACACCGTGTAGCATACGTGGGCCACGGCCCATGGGACCTGGCGCTTTCACGGCTCCCGCTTCGTCACGTGGTCGGTGTGGCGCTGCACCGTGCTCGTCGTCTGTTATGCGTGCAGTCCACACGAATCTCTGCCCTTCCGATCGCAAGAAAACAATGAAGAAGATATATTGCAGAACAAGTGTATGGTGCGAATTGACGCATGGAGGACGGACCTGAACGCGATCTAGCTTGTACTATATGATGGTATGTAGTAAAATAGTGTAGTCTCGCTTCGAAGGATGGGTGCGCACAAGCCCCGTGCGCGCGCGCCGACCACGTGACTCCCATGCCATGGATCCATTCGCTTCAGTGGAGCCCGAAAGAAAAGGCTTCTTCTACTCCTGAAATATCCAATGCCATAGGAGCGATTCTCAGTTCTCATTCCCCCTGTTGATAAATTGTACTGTCGGCACCCATGTCTCGCGCTCGTTCGCTCCTCCAGCCCTGCAAATGTCCTGCGCTGGGACGTCCACCCCGGCAGCAGCACGGATGTGTGGATGCAACTAGGGTAGATGGCCCGTACACAACCATCCACAGCAAACGACTCCACGTCCGAAGGGACCCTCACCAAACGGAAAGCGATAGAGGATTCCATTTTCTAGTCCGCTGCCACCACAAAAAATGCGTCTTCCAAAACAAGATCGGCGAGGCTGGCCCGTTATCCAGCAAGTGGAGTATTTTTGAGCGGCGCCGCTGCTCTTCGCCGCATCGCGTGTGCTGCGGTTTCAGTGAAGTGGCGTTTTGATTTGGGACCGTTCGGACTTATCGGAGGCGAGACGCAGGGGCACCTTCGGTTTGGTGGCCCACAACGGATGCAGGATTTGATCTTGATCCCGCAGCGGTATCGATTCAGCTTAGCCGGTGGAAATGATTCTCAGCCCACAAGTTTGTCTTGCGCTCAGCTCGCTGGGCGGCGGCGGCGGTGACTCACTGACGGCGACGCGGCGTGCTACGAGAATCCACGCAAGTCTCCAGACTCTCCATTGCTCGACAGCTGGATCCCGTGGTTGTGTGCGCTCTTCCGGAATTATTTTTGCTCGCTTTGGAGGAAAAGAATGCTGATAGTGCCGTCCAATCGGGTCATTCGGGGCGACCGATTATCCCGAGCTTCCAATTTTATCAGCAGAGCAATGCGTCTTTGTACTAGTACTACTGAAGAAAGTGACGTACGTGGTTGTTTTTATCAGCAGTGACGTACGTACGTGTCGTTGGGGGACGGAGGTAAGTAGGTAAACGGGATGGCGCGTGCAATGTCTAGTCTAGCAAAGCGCGGTTATTTTCTCCTGTTTTTTCTCGTTGGAGGGACGTGCCTGGTGAAGAAGGTCTTGGTCCAACCGAAACATGATTTCAAAGTCACATGTTTGAATCAAACAAAACGTCAAAGGCACCTGTTCGCATTGCACGAGCTTCGACGGGGCTTCGTGCTTGCGGGCTACGAAATAGTAAGGTAGGTGCTGTTTCGTTCTTCTGTATTGACCACCCCTGATCCGTTGATTGAAAAATTATTTTTTAGGTACGATAGCAACAAGTCTTAGGTCCTTGCTTTTCACTTTTCTGATAAAGAAAACAATGGCTTATGTGAAGCTACCTTTGGTCTAACACAAAGCCCCACCAATGACTGCCCCCTTTTGGTAGACTTTTTATTTCGGTAGAGGAAAACAAAAACTTTTTTGGTTCAATCTGGATTCCACTTTGGGCTACAAGTTAGCCGGGCCATGAAGCCGGTCCAACCCGTTGTTTGGGCCATTCGTTTCTCTTTCAGCAATCAGCACCCGTTGTTTTGGGCTCACTTTATACTTCCTCCTTTGTCTGTCGAAAAGTATATTAAGCCATATTTGAGTGGGCCTGGCCCGATTTGTTTCAGCAATCTCGGCATCTCGCAGCCTCGATAAAATGGCAGATTGTTGTTTACCGGCATTCTGTCAGGCGGCTCAGGATAACGCAGGGCACCTGCGAAATTCAGAAAACTCGACTGTCATGCGTGCCTGCGACTATTGCAGGACCCTACCGTATACACCGGCAAGTTTTGCATGCCACACTCACGTCTGGTGTAGTTGTAAAACACTCCTGACCATGATACGGTTCCAGTCAGGTGTCCTGTGTGACTGTGTCCACATGATTGAACCGAGCAGCGGTCATCAGGTGATCCAGAAGGTACAAAGAGGACTGGCTAGATATGAGGAGTTGATGGCGAGACGTACGTGACGCTTGCATACAAGTGATGTGGATCATTGGACGAGTCCAGCAACACCATAATCAACCTGTTCGTCTGGCTGCTTTGCAGCTGCTGTTTTGCTGCAGCTACAGTATTTCAGTTATTTTTTCTGCAGCCGCTACAGTGTTTCTGTAGCAGCTACAGTGTTCGCAGTTATTTTTCTGCAGCCGCAGCTGCAGCCTGCCGAACAGACTGAATGACGCATTCCGCATGTCTTCCCTTGCAAGAGAAGAGATGTCCTAATTCCATCCTTTCGTTCCCGTCGGGTTGGCTCGACGCATGATGATCTTTCGGTAGACTTGGCATGGACTGCTATCGGATTATTTGGCTCCAGAAACAGGCTGGAGGTGGTGCCCTAATGGCTATATATTGATAGACTCTGGCCGTAGTAATTGGACTTATTAAGAGACTTAAACTAGATTATCCGTAGCCTTATGTAGCGCGTGATAACTATGTGCCGTGAATGGGTTGGTGCACAGGGATAGTTTAGCTAACAAGTGAAGTGATGCTACTGCCGGTACCGTCCATCGTTTAGTTGTGCTATCAAGGGGCGCGCACACACACAAATGGTTAAGTTAGCAGTTGGCACATTCGTGAGTGGATTTTTGGCCGACTCTTATGGAGAAGGCAATGCCTTCCTAGAATCCTACATCTCCCGCCGTTCCAGGGGCAAACCAGCAGCCGACTAATACGCATAAAGGAATCGCCTAGAAAGTCAAACCGAGCACATGCCAGGCGTAGCAACTAGTACTAGCAACTAACAAGGGGATGAAAGAAACATGATGCAGTCCTTGTCACGCTCACTTGAGAAAAGGAAACTTATCTGTAGTATATGGCTAACTTTGTTAACTAGGTACTGTAATCAACTCAAAAAAAAAAAAACTAGGTACTGTAATGATCCGAGGGAAAGCGTAGACGCAGTTGCGCCGGAGCGTTTGGTACTTTGATTTGAATCTCTTTTGAACGCACGTACGCAAAAGGAGTGCGGCACCATCACCACGTGACCTTTTCGCGTTCCAAAGTTTAATTTGAGACGATAAGATTCAGTGAAGTGACCATAAACAAAAGAACGGGGGCACATGGATGTCCAACGGCTTCAACCTTTCATCGAACTCCATTTACCCAGGGGACGCTCCCAGAACACAAAAAAATGTTCAAACGGAGCCAGCACCATCGCTATCGCCGGGGTCCACGCCACGTTGGCGCCCGCCATCGCCGGCAACCCCCAGAAAACTCCATCCACCCATGACGCTCCCCTCACTGCTCTCCCTCCGTCCGATCCCCGATCCGACGGCCCGTATCGTCCCGCGGAGCGAATTCGGGGCGCGTGCCGCGCGATCGGGCTGTCCCGTTCCCCGCCGCGGCCGTAGTGACGTCGTCGGCCGCGTCCTGTCCCGCGCCGTGTCCTGTTCCCGTCCGCATCGCACTCCCGACTGACTGACTGACTGACTGACCTGCTGCTCCCCTCGTCCCGTTCCGTCCGGATCTTCTGCTCGCGGCCATTTCGTCCTCCCGTTATCCTCCCGCCTTCGCGTTCCAACTTCCACCGGACCGCCACCGCGCCGCGCTCCTCGTCCTTCGTCGTTCTCCCGCGTCTGCTGGCGCCGGAAGTGCAGATCCAAGCTGGTTTCTTCTCGCGGTGGTGAGGAAGCTCTATCTTGCTCCAATGGATTCCCATCCTGTGTTCAAAGAGTTGGGTTTTGTTCTGTTCTTCTGTTTCAATGCTGCATTTTGACCACTCAAATCCGGAGCTTTCTTTCTCCCCAGTTTGCGTGGTTTGTCCGTGGAGTCCCGTTCTGGCCTCCATTGACCTCGGCACTGCTCTAGGTGCTAGCAACAACCGTATTGCGGTTACATTTCCGTAGTCGTTAGTGCAGCTAGCAGGTCCAGCTTAGAAAACAAGGATGTCCGAATGGAGTGATACGGCTGTACACTTCAGAGCTTGTTTTCTCACAGGGACCGCGTCGAAATCCGTATGAATAGAATAGAATTGGTGAATGGAAGCAAACTAGCTCGCTCTCAGTTTTGAATGGAAGCAAACTAACTGTTTCAGTTACCTTTGTCTCCCTTTAATTCGCATTTTTTTTATATACCTTTGTAATAGCGTAGAGTTATTTTCAATTTTGAGGGCCTCACATCTCAGGAATCTGTTTGCTAATTCATTCTGTGTTGCTTCGAAACTTCAAGAGAGTTGCCAGAACTGCTCATGTACGCTAGACTTTCGCTTTCAGGGATTTTAGTAGTCCCTTTTCCGGTGAATTAATCCTTGCTCTCCTCTGCCACTCAAACTGGACGCTCGTACAAAATTGTCCTTTTCTTTATTTCGTGCACAGAAATGCACTCGAGCCATCAACTGTCCTTTTGCTTGGATTTCAAGAAACTCCTGTGAATACTACTTGTTCTTCTGTGGTACTAGTATGTTGCTTCTAGCTATTCGTGTATTTTTGTTTGTGGTCAATATCGCAGGTTCGTATGATACGTTGCACTTGCATCACATAATGGTTGGTGCTAGCACAAACGGTGGAGCATATATTTGTGCTCTGTTTTCTCTTTGGTTTCTTCGTTGGACATACTTTTGCATGACTGTGTTTACGAAGTATATATTTCTTAGAACTGTGTTGTATTGAACCATTCCATTCATGATATATTTGTCCTGACTAATTACTATTTCTAGGAACTAATGCTCGTTTGTTGTGAATCCAGGTTCAGAGTTTTTGTAGATGACTCGAGCTTCAACTGTTGATTTTGGACGAAAGAAGCCGAGGGAGGTCAACTGGTCAGGGCCACTACGTCCAGCAAACATCGTCAGAAATAAATTCCCGACCTACAAGAATGGTTCAAACGGGATCGTTATCAAATTGGCAGATGGCCCCGAAATGCCATCGCTTAAAGAAGTGGTCGCCAAGGAGACTGCAGATCTGCTTGATAGGCGTCAGCGCCTTTCAGTCCGTGAGCTCACCATGAAATTTGAGAAGGGTTTTAACACAGCCACCTTGTTGTCTAATGAGGTTTGGACTCTACTTGTTTAGTTCCTTGACATTTGCTTGACAATTGGTTCAGTTAGTGGAGCTGCATACAATTTTGAGTAGTTTGCACAGCCTGGACTTCTCTGTATATATGTTTACAGCAAAAGATTTTTTTCTTTTTCAAGGTTCCGTTAATATTCTCTCCTTGATTATGTAATACCACTAACAACGAATTATAAACACAAGCTTTTCAAAAAATTGAAGTTTAATATTCCATTTTGTTTGATTTTTTAAAACTCAGGTTAAATCAAGACATGCAGCTTTATTGGAGCGAGACATCCTTCTGAAGAATCTCAAAAACGTGTTGGAGTCACTGAGAGGTCGAGTTGGGGGCAAAAACAAGGATGAAATCGATGAGTCTCTGTCTATGGTAGGTTTTCTGTTCCTTCGAAACTTCAAAACATATTAGATTCTTGCCTGATTTTTTTTTCTCTGTTCCCCAATATGTATTTACTTTTGAATTTGATGTCTCTTTCTTCAATTGAATGTAAGATATATGTTAAAATCATCCTTTTTTGTGGAAACTTTTATAGTTTTGAACTTCCCATAGGTGGATATTTTAGCAGTTCAACTGTCCAAAAGAGAAGATGAGTTGCTTCAGCAAAAAGCAGAGGTCACAAAAATAGCAGCCTCATTGAAACTGGTGAGTATAACATTATTTTCGTTGGTATTAATTTGCATGCTATGAGTTTTAAACATGAGATGTGATCATTAAGATACCAATTACTTGGAAAATTTTGTTTTTAGTATCATATCTGTTAACTGTTTGTCATCTATAATTAAACTTACTACTCGCCTTCCTGCCTTATATTTCTATTATATTTGGTAAATAGAAGCACACTCAAAATTTGCTCATCATTTTGAAGCCAACCTAAAATTTGTTTTGGACTAAAAGGTTTGTTGTTGCTGTTCCTCACAGGCTTCTGAAGATGCAAAGCGAATTGTTGATGAAGAAAGAGCTAATGCGCGATCTGAGATAGAAGGTGCTAAAGCTGCTGCTCAAAGAGTTGAAGTAGCACTTAAAGAGCATGAAAATATTTCTCAAAGAATTGGGAAACAGGTTAGTGATACATAATAACAGAATACTATGTCTGCATGGTATACATGGATGGAACCAATTACCATACATATTTATGTGTGACCAAGTCTAATTTATAGAACTTCCTGCTAAACTGTCTGTTGACATGTAATTTGTTCTGCAACTTATATATGCTTTGATCAAGTAATCTCTTTTTTCTGTTCACAAATATCATATACCTAGTCACATATATTCCCCATGATACGTTATTATTATTTTTTGTTGTTCTTAGCAGAAAATTTTAGCCTTAAACTCCATATCATGGTTATTCGTAGATGTTAAGGATGAATTAGTTTATAATTTGTAGTTCTTTTAGTCTGTAGCTATTTATCTTTGAAAAAATAGCTGAACAATGCATGTCCGGTACTAACGTCACATTTAAATATAATTTTAGGATATGGAAGAGCTGAAGGAAACAGTTCAAGAAGCACGAAGAGTGAAAATGCTTCATTGTCCAAGCAAGGTAGAATCCAAATGCTCCCTGTGTCACACTACAGTTTCCATTGCACTTTTAGTCTCCATATTTGGCACATTTACTTTGTTTCTATATAGAATACGAGATGCATTTCACATCTTTGGATATACATCTAGGCAATGGATATTGAAAGTGAGATCCAAATTTTACGTGATCAACTTTATGAGAAATCCGCAAATTCGCTTCAGCTTTTGAAAGAGGTACGCGGTCCATATACATAGAACTTGGTTATGTCATTCGATATTGCTTGTCAGATTGTGAAGATTGTTTTCTTCTACTTTTTACAATATCTGATTCTCAGTTTTGCTTTGAATGTTATTTTATCAGTTGAAGGTGCACCAAAGGTTTGAGGAACATCATATGCTGCCCTTGTATGAGTTAGGGGGCCTTGAAAGCTTAGGCTCAGTGTTGCGAATAGTTGCTCAGAACAATGAATTTGTGGATTTTTCAAACAGTTCAATCCAGTGGTTCCGCATACAACCTGATAAAGGAAGCAAAAAAGAGATAATTTCAGGTTGACCGATCTTCATCTTACAAAATAATTCGTTTTCCGCCATATAATATTCTTTTGACACTTACTATACCGATCATTTTAGGTGCTACAAAGCCAGTATATGCTCCAGAACCACATGACGTTGGGCGGTACCTCCAAGCTGAGATTGAATACTGTGGTCAGATATCAATCGCAAGGAGTGCTGGCCCTGTGGACCCTGGTTTGTTTTCCTGACCACTGAATAAATTTAGCTGCTTTCACAGTTTTGTGTTGATGAAATGGCTAACATTACTCTGGTGGACCAGCTGCAGGATTGGCTGACTATGTAGAGGCTCTTGTACGGAATCCTGAAACCGAGTATAATGTATGATTAAGATTTACGTATCTGTTCTTTTGATGTACTATCTATTTTGTCTGTATACAAGCTCAGTTTAGCGAAGGCACAAGTGCTAAGTACTCAAACTTTTCCCTCACCATTTGGTCCTGTATCGTAGGTCGTTATTCTTCAAGTGAACGGAATCCCTCAGCCTGCTGATTCTCTCCACGTTCTCTGCATCGGGAGACTGCGGATGAGACTCGCCAAAGGAAAGGCAGTCATCGCGAAGGAATTCTATTCCTTGGCTATGCAGGTATCATGTATCTACACTTACAGCATAAGATGAGCTTAATTTGCTTCCGCATTATTGGCCATGGTAAAATCTAACTTGTATTTCTACCCATCTATTCCAGTTGTGTGGTGTCAGAGGCGGTGGAGATGCTGCCCCACAGGCAATCTTTTGGCAACCCAGAAAGGACCTCAGCTGTGTGCTGGCCTTTGAAACAACCAGAGAGCGTAACTCGGCACTCATACTCGCCCGAAGATTTGCCGCCGACTGCAATGTATGTTAGCTTAAGAATGACTGCGTCTTGTCATAACATGAATCAGAGGCTCCTTGGCTTGTCAGATTCTTGAGCAACAAATTGTGGTAACCATGATGCAACATTTTCTTTGCTGATTGCAGATTATCCTTGCCGGCCCGGGGGACAAAACAACGTGGTGACAATGAGCAGCGGTGCCTGCTGCGAACCCTGGCGCTTCCCGGAATGTACATGTCCACGCACAGCAGTAGTTAGATGCCTTATCTGATCTTAGTATGACCAGTGCCCAGCGTTTGCATCGATTCATTTTAGTTCAGTCACATGTCTTACCTGATCTGGGTCTTATAGCCAGTGTTAACAACATTTGTATCGGCTTATTGTAGTTTTTGTTATATATATATAAACAAATTTAGTAGTTTGTCTCAAAATGTGAAATCACTCTAACCGGCTCGTCATGAGCTCCTGGTGCCGGCGTCCTTGGCGGCACATCACGCATGATCAAGTCCTTTCAGTTCCTCTGTCACGTGTTCTTGTTTTGTACTGCTGGTCTGCTACCCAGATGAATCCATGAATCCTACTTGTATTTTTGTGACATCTATGTTTGCTGAACCCTACTCCCTTGTTCGGCTACGACCCAAGGCGCGAAGTCCTTTTGGTGCCAGGTCGAGTTTACGAGGCCTGAGAACCTGTTTGGAACTCCACCAGGTGCAAGTCAAATAATCGTTTAAAGGACCATGGTCTTGACCGATTGACTCATACTTGACTCAAAATTTTCATTTCAAAAGAAAAAAAATAAAGACTTGACCTGGGGTTCAGCAAATAGATATTTACGTAAAGCTTACACAGGCAAGATACTTGGAGATTACAACTGCGATTACATGAAGGAAAAAACGACACTACTGGATACTGATGACTAATTGACTCCATGACTCGTAAACAGCAGGGCAGGTGACACTAATTGACTTCATGACTTGTAAACAGCCGGGCAGGTTCCGTCTCACATTCCGAGCTCAAACGCAGTCGCATCAAAGGAATCGGACAGCCCGGTGCCAGTCTTGAACGTGACTTTGCCGGGGGCCGACTCATCAACGTACACCTCCACGACGCTGAGCCAGAGCATCAGCTCCTTGGTCTTCACCCCGGCGATCTTCTTCAGCTTCCCTTTCTCCACGAACGCCGTCACCTCGCCGGCGTACGACACGGTCTGCTTGATCTTCTTAAACGTGTGCTCCTTCTTCTTCGCCCCGCGGATGAGCCACATGAACCCGGTCGCGCGGTTGTACCCGAACTCCTGCATGTCGTCGAGAGGGAACATGCCTTTGGGCAGGCCGATCTCGCCGAGCAGCTCGACTGCCGCCTTCGTGCACGCTGCTGCGTCGCCGCGCACGATGGTGGCGCCGGCGCGGTTGGTCTCGATGGCTTGGGAGGCCATTGCAGTTGTGCTTGCTTGCTGGTTGAGGTGAGCGAATGGCGTGGTATTACTGAACCTTGGTGCGGGACACTGAAGATGCGGAGGATGTGTTGTGCTCTGAAGTTGTTGTGAACTTGTGATGAAGAGCTTACGGAGCAGAGGTTTATATAGGGAGAATCCTGCTTGCAGAAAGGAGTACTGAATTACGTGAGAGGAAAATGAACCTGAAATCTGAACTTCCAAGGAGCCATCGTTCTTGCCGTCTTGCGAATGGCAGGCAGTTAGCTTATTTAGACTGAGCCCGGTCAAGTCGTGTGGTCTTCTTCGGCTAGCTCTCGGAAATGGGCGGCAGAATTGACCTTGGCCGCGACATCAACTCGTTTCTTTCTGGTCGACCGATTCATACATGAACGGCTTGGATTACTTTGTGCGTGCTCGATGGTCCAAGGCCAGGACAACTAAAACGGTTTGCAATCGATGCGGCTGACAGAAAAGATGTTCCTTTTTTTTTCGAACCGGAGTAAACAGGGCATTAGAGTCTGACAGGTTTTACTCCTGAACTCGTCTGAACTGTGAATCTGAATTGCCTCTGTTTCTCTGTCCGGAGTCTGCGAGTCGCCGTGCCTGTGCGGCGCGAGGGCGCGGAGACGATGTGAGCCCCGGTACTGTACGTGGCACGTATAAACATATCGCGAGCGAGACGTAGCGTTGCCGAAGGTGGCGTTCCTCCGCCCCGGCGATCTTCTTCAGCTTCCCTTTCTCCACGAACGCCGTCACCTCGCCGGCGTACGACACGGTCTGCTTGATCTTCTTAAACGTGTGCTCCTTCTTCTTCGCCCCGCGGATGAGCCACATGAACCCGGTCGCGCGGTTGTACCCGAACTCCTGCATGTCGTCGAGAGGGAACATGCCTTTGGGCAGGCCGATCTCGCCGAGCAGCTCGACTGCCGCCTTCGTGCACGCTGCTGCGTCGCCGCGCACGATGGTGGCGCCGGCGCGGTTGGTCTCGATGGCTTGGGAGGCCATTGCAGTTGTGCTTGCTTGCTGGTTGAGGTGAGCGAATGGCGTGGTATTACTGAACCTTGGTGCGGGACACTGAAGATGCGGAGGATGTGTTGTGCTCTGAAGTTGTTGTGAACTTGTGATGAAGAGCTTACGGAGCAGAGGTTTATATAGGGAGAATCCTGCTTGCAGAAAGGAGTACTGAATTACGTGAGAGGAAAATGAACCTGAAATCTGAACTTCCAAGGAGCCATCGTTCTTGCCGTCTTGCGAATGGCAGGCAGTTAGCTTATTTAGACTGAGCCCGGTCAAGTCGTGTGGTCTTCTTCGGCTAGCTCTCGGAAATGGGCGGCAGAATTGACCTTGGCCGCGACATCAACTCGTTTCTTTCTGGTCGACCGATTCATACATGAACGGCTTGGATTACTTTGTGCGTGCTCGATGGTCCAAGGCCAGGACAACTAAAACGGTTTGCAATCGATGCGGCTGACAGAAAAGATGTTCCTTTTTTTTTCGAACCGGAGTAAACAGGGCATTAGAGTCTGACAGGTTTTACTCCTGAACTCGTCTGAACTGTGAATCTGAATTGCCTCTGTTTCTCTGTCCGGAGTCTGCGAGTCGCCGTGCCTGTGCGGCGCGAGGGCGCGGAGACGATGTGAGCCCCGGTACTGTACGTGGCACGTATAAACATATCGCGAGCGAGACGTAGCGTTGCCGAAGGTGGCGTTCCTCCGCAGTTTTTCGTGGAGTCGGCGACGAAATGGCGAGTCAAGCCGTGGTACGCACCATTGTTGACTCGGCCGTGACAGGCTGCGCCGAGTCCAACGAGATCGCCTGAGACGTCAAGGCATGACCGGGGCTCGGCCTAACCACCACAGTACAAGCCTGACGGGTCAGAACTCTAGCGTTCCATATGAGGCACTTACGCATCTATATAAGCGCTCGTATATCGCATCACTTGCATCGCACCACACATACTCTTCTCGCACTTGACATCACCTGAAGCTACTAGCTCATAGCCAGCCTTCCAACGCTCTTCCACGAAGCACAACACTTACCAGTAGAAATGGCGTCCCAAGCCATCGAGGCCCACCGCGCCGGCGCCGACGTGGTCTGCGGCGACGCGGCGGCGTGCAAGAAGGCGGCGGTCGAGCTGCTCGGCGAGATCGGCCTGCCCAACGGCATGTTCCCTCTCGACGATCTGAAGGAGTTCGGGTACAACCGCGAGGCCGGGTTCATGTGGCTCGTCCGCGGGGAGAAGAAGAAGGAGCACACGTTCAAGAAGATTAAGCAGACCGTCTCGTACGCCGGCGAGGTGACCGCGTTCGTGGAGAAAGGGAAGCTGAAGAAGATCGCCGGCGTGAAGACCAAGGAGCTGATGCTCTGGCTCAGCGTCGTGGAGGTGTACGTTGACGAGTCGGCTCCTGGTAAGGTCACCTTCAAGACAGGCACCGGGCTCTCCGATTCCTTTGATGCGACTGCGTTTGAGCTCGGAATGTGAGAGGAACACTCTGCTTGAAGACTGGAAGCTGGCCGTGTTGTGGTTCTTGTATGGGTCGATTAGTCTTCAGTATCCACTAGACACTAGTTTCTCTTCACAATTCACATATCTGTTGTTGTAAGGTATAAGACGGTTTGTGCAATTTTCCTATATTTTTAGCAACGATAACCGTGACCATCAAATCATTTCCCTGGCTTCAAATATACCAAATAAACTGTGGAAGTAATTCTGGTTCTTAGTATTTCCTTTTTTTTTAAGGGTGCTTTCGTACACGTATGATGCACCACTGCAACAAGAAGTGCAATCTTTCTTTCTTTTCAAAATTCTTATCTTACCATACCGGTGTCATTCTACAAAATCTTCAAATACAAATACAACTTCTAGAATGTTATTAATATTAAATTAT
>LAPY01000555.1:133564-144020 GCA_000970635.1 Eragrostis tef
GCCAGGGCCGGGTGGCGAGGAGCACCGAGAGCAGCGCCAGCAGCACGGCGGCGAGAGGACAGTGCCGCGGCGGGAGGAGCGCGAGCGGGAGGAGAGGCGGCGGTGGCGGATGCGGCGAGGAGGCGGCGTGGTGGGGCTTGGGCATTGGGCTCGGGGGTGGACGACGCCGCCGCCGGTGGCCACGGACATTTGGGGGTGGCGGGACGTGGCGCTGTTTTAGGGGGGGACGGTGCGAGACGGGTGGCTGCTTCTCCTGCAGTTGTAATACCACACCGCTCGTTTCGAATTCCGTCTGTTTCTTTTTCTCGAAAATATGCTCCTAAAATCTCGATACGTGTCTGTCCTAAAATATTCAGAAGGTTTGAATTTGAATTCGAGATCGCAGTGCTAAATGCTAAATAATCCTGCCTATTTAACTACTTAAATGAGCAATTAGTGAGGTTTCAAGCTTCTTCACGTGGAGGATGGTGGCTCGAGTGTTTGCTACTGATAGACTTCAAATTTCTTTTTGTACTAAAAACAAAAGAGAATGGCTTCGACTGGTAGTGCCGCCGTGCAGGTGAATGGTATGCTTCAGAAAAGAATATCTCGGTGTAGTGGGCTATAAGCTAGTGAAGTGAGGCCATGCCATGTGTCTAGAGATCGTGATGACAACTTGACAAGAATTATCTTAGGGGACCTGTGGAATATGTTCTTCCTTCACATCAATCATTGTGCAATGTTTGTGCAAAGGTTTTCTGATGTGATAAACAGCCTGGAGACGTGTAGTTGGCTTGAACTTACAGGAAGTCGTAGTTGGGATCTGTGAAAATTACGTCCCAAGCAATCTCCATGCTCCAGCAAGCACTTGGAACAGTTAGCAGTTTGACACGAATTTAATTACTGTACTGTGCTGTGCTAAACATGATTGAACAGTGAGTGCATTCTCATGCGAAAGAAAAAGGTTTGGAAGCTGCATCCACGTGTTTTTGTCAAAAGTTTGGAGAAATTCGGCTGCTCGGTCGTGGTCCTCGTTACCTAGGGGTGTTCGTTTCCAGAGGTATAAAGTTTAGAGGGGTCACATCAAAGAGAATATTGGAGAAATTCGGCTGCTCGGTCGTTGTCCCCGTTCCTTATTCGTTTTGGGACTTCATCCACCCATCCATTTCTCCTTCGTGTAGTTTGTGCAGATTTCTTATCTTTCGGTTGAGGTCCCTAGTGTCCGTGTCTTGATAGAACTTTGTGGCTTTGTACCAGCATACCACATACGCAAACATCAGTTCTGGCATAACTAGACAAAGGTAAGTGTTTCTGTTTCTTTTGTTTTTGTTTTTTTTTGAAAGAAAGGACAAGAAGGCTCCTCAATCTGTTTGTATTGGAGCAATATTTTTTGAGGACAAGGGTAGAGCAAATACTGGAAAACAAAAAGGCTCTGACCTGTTGTCAAGCTCCATATTTCAATTTTTCATTCGAACCGTTCGGATTTTCTAGGGGCTTGTACTTTTTTTTTTGAAGAATGGGCTTGTAAAAGTGACACAGTACTCCCAGATTAGAAACTCGGCCCATGATACAGTAGTACACACCGTTATGTTTTGAACACCTAGCAGCCCAATACCAGCAGAACATACTGTTTATGTCCACCTGGGCCGAGGCGGCGGCGGCCCCTCCACTGACTACTATCACCGACGAGTGGGTCCGCCGCCGCGGCCGGACCGCCGGCGTGCTGATAAAAGTCCAACGGAAAGCAGCCGCCGAGGCGCAGGCGCGCCCACCCCTCTCTCCCGTTCTGGTCGTGGAAGGTACGCTACGTGCCATAATTAGGACGCGAAAGTGGCCCGATTAGCAGTTGATTAATCAGACCACCAATTAGGCAATTAGGAACAAAGCAAACCGCACTACTCCCCCGATTGAAGAAAAAAAAAAGAATTCTCTCCCCGTATACCTGACAACAGAGGCAGCTCGTTCTTTCTCCCTCCCAGTTCCTCTTGCTCGAGCGCCTCAAAAAGAAAAAAAAGTTCCTCTTGCTCGAGGGGTCGAGCGAGACCAGCACGCCGGCGGCTTCCACCCCCCAGGTCAGAACCGAGATCTCCCTCGCCATCATCTAGAAAAATTCTTCCCCTTCCTTTTGTAGTTGACAAGGCTGGACGTAGTGGTGATGGGTCGATCCCGAAGATTTCATCCTAATCAGGGATGATATGGGGATTGGGAGGGGAATTTTCATCTCTCGGAGGAGAGGCGGACCGAGCAATAGGGCGGGGGTAGAATCGTGTGTTTCCGTGGGTTCCTAGTGTAGCCGATGTGTGCTGATGCTGCAATACAGGTGTTAATGAACCCTCCGAACTTTGGAAGGCTGGAAGGCAACTTCGTGCTCTGGCCCAAGTCAATCTTACTTTCGTGTTTGGATAAGTTACTTGTGTAATCCTAAAATGTTGGGAGTTCATGTATGCATGGTCGACTTGGGAGAAATGTTAAAACAAACTTTATTATTTGAGGGTTCTCAGGCTGAATTGAGCTAAGCAATCTTACTACTGCTCCTGCTGTGAGCAAAGTAGACCCTTTGGTTTCTTTGAGGATTTTCTACTATAATTTCAACTGAAGGTATTGGTTTTGTGCGGTTTCACTGTTTCGCCGATGAGATTTTTTGGACTTGTGATTCTAAAACAATAGTAATTAGAACTTTGCAATGGGGTTAGAGAAAGCTCATCTGTCCGGCAGGTGTACCAGAGTTGTTAGCAACAGTCCTAAAGCCTGAATGAGGTACACCATGTACTGTCTATTAGGGTTGCTTAGTACCTTCCAGTGTGAAACCTATGGCTCTGTCTGAAGTTAGGTAGAAGAAGTTTTTCTTTTGAATCTTTTTCAAGAGCCAGCCTGTGTTGCACCTAACATGTTGTTTCTGTAAGATTACCCTGTAATGTTTTTGTTAGTTGCCATCAATTGGTTAGAGATCCATAGAAGCATTGTCAAAACTCTTTCTGAGTTTCGTTCTTCCCTTTCAAGAGATAGGGCAACTCGAGTCGATACATACCATGCATTTCCTGTAGTTTATGTTGTTTCTGTATATTTAGTTCGTGACCTTTAAGCTGTATGAGCATAGAAGTCTAAACTTCAGCTGCTAATCGGAAACATGTAATGCTACAGGGTATTCATTTTATAATACATAAATATATTGGCCAGTTGGGAGTAGAATGATTTTTCCCTTAGCTAGTTAGGTTACGCGTATATATCATTTATTAATGAACCAGTTTATTAGTTATTTTATGTTTAGTTGAATTTTGCACTTTTATCAAGTTAATGTTGAGTTACCTTTTACAGGCTCAGCCATGAGTGCCCTCTCATGAGCTCCGGGATTGATGATGTACTGCTAGAAGTTTTTCTGTTAACAACTTAGTAACATGTAGCATCTCTCGATGTTATTCATGTACCAGATTTACCTATAGAAGACAGAGATGCAGAAGCCTGACCATCATGAGCAAAATCTTACCTCACCAAGAGGCCTTATCCATAAATTGTTTCGTCGGACAAATAGCAAGCGTTCGCCAACTGCAGCAGATCAACAGCATTCTCCTGTATTTCCAGAAACAAGCAACTCAACATTTTTAGAGCAAAAGGATTCTGATGATGCCATCAAGGATCCAGAGACGGCGAGCACACCTGGTATCCGGATTGAAGATGAGAAGTCTGATTTGTTAGGATACGAGATTTATTCTGGGAAGCTTACATTAGATAATAAATCTAGCGAACATCCTGGATCAGGGTCTAGTAGCAATTGCTTTGATGCTAGGCTCAGCACTGAAGCCCTTACATGGGGCTCTAATATCCTTAAGCTTGAGGACATCATATCTGTAAGTTATTATCTCATTAAGTTGTGTAACTTGCATCAATATGTTTCTCATTTCACCTGTGAGTCCACAACATCTGGTAACAATTCTAAGATAGGTCAAAATTACCTTGCAGGTGTCCTATAATTCTGGTCTCCGGCATTTCACTGTGCATGCATGTCCTCTTGAAAAGAGGTCTAGGGGACTTTCCTGCTTTATGAAGCCTAAAAGAACCCAAAAGGACTTGCGGTTCCTATCCACTTCTCCACATGAGGCCTTTCGGTGGGTTAATAGTTTTGCAGATCAGCAATGCTATGTAAACCTATTGCCTCACCCCATGGCATCTAGCAAGAAGCATTCTTCTGAACTCATTCCATATGATTCCATGTTTGATCCTTATGTTAAATGTCGGTCTCCACCAAAGATACTTGTCATCTTGAATCCTCGATCTGGACATGGTAGATCTAGCAAAGTTTTCCATGGAAAAGTGGAACCCATATTTAAGGTATGTCTAGCTGAGTCATAGTCAGATGTCTCTCATTTCAAGTAGATGAAAGATGTCTCTCATTTCAAGTAGATGCTAGGAAAACCTACGCACCGTTGGAACTTGTTGTTATGCCTATGTTTCATGTTCCCTTGTGTTGGAAAATTATGCTGCTTGTTATAAGAATTTAAGATGTCTATTTCAACTGGCAAAAATGTGAAACACAGAATGCCAAGTCACCTTATTATTGTCTAGTCAAATACAAATATTAACAATATAAATAATAAAATAGGTTAGGTACATGAAGGATTATGCATAGGTCTTTTTTCCGCTATGCTCGGCATTAAATGCTAATTTTATTTTTTGATAGACAATATCCTATGGTGTCAAGTGTCATTTTTTTTTTCTGGAATGAGCCTCTTTACGAATTCAAGTTCATGAATGTAGTACTTTTGGAGAACCAGTATAGCATCTATTGGGTGGGAAGTACCATGTTATCCGTATCTTACTGAGATTCGTTATAAATCTTCTCTGCATCTAGAGTTGCCTTGAGTCGGCAAGGCACGCTAGTTGTTGTTCTCCGTATAGTCATGGTCAATTGCTGAAGTTTCCAGAATTTGAAATTTGCTCCATGCCTTTTAGTTATATTCTTGTGGTCTATTGCTTGGCATTGCATTTCCGGGAGCAGGAATATCTGTTGTTCCTCACTGCTTTGTTCAGGATTGTACAGGAAAATCCCTACTAGACCAACTTCTTTAGACTAAGGGCGTCTACATGAATCAATACCTTGGTATCATTACGGTTGTTATATGTTCAAATAGTGTCCTCTCTGCTACCTTACTGTCAATTTCCTGCTTCGTGGATCCCTAATTTATTTTTTTACCTAGAAACCCCCATGATTTTTAGGACTTTTCTTGATAAGTAGTGTCAGCCATAGAATGCTGAATGTTTCAGAGGAAGAACTTATTATTTTTTTTCTGTATAATTATTGATCACATAAAGTGCGCGCAATTTTATAAAAGTCTATATCATGCTTGTTAACACATGTTGCTTGCTTCAGTTTTTTTAGTGGCTTAGATATATGCTTTAATAATAAGTGCTACCGACAGCTTGCAGGTTTCAAGATGGAAGTGGTTAAAACTACACATGCTGGTCATGCAAAATCTCTTGTATCAACTATTGATTTTTGTAGCTGCCCAGATGGTATGTACAATTTCGCATCTTACATGAGTACTTTACATGTATCACGCTGACTAACTTATTTGCCTGTATTTGCTAGGTATTGTATGTGTGGGTGGCGATGGAATTGTAAATGAGGTTAGTATTTATTAATTACATTACATTTATGCGAGCGTATATCCCCTTCTATAGATCTCTGTGTCTTTTCTTTGCTCTAGTGTATTGAATAGCCTACTGAAGATTTTAATTTTTCTACTCCATTAGGAACTGCCTGGTCTTTTTAGTTCTGATACTAGTTTACTAGTTGGAGGTGGCTCATAGGTCTCAAAGTGTTGTGCTGGTGGAGATAAATTCATATTGGACGTTTAAATTGATTAGCTAGAGCATAAGCACAGAAGTTCATTGGTGCCTCTTGAGTCTTGACCAAAATATGGTACATTTAGGTTAAACCTTTTACGTGAAGAAAAGACGACAGTGTAAAGAGGTCGACATGCTTCCATTAGAATGTCCCACATGGGACTGGACTATTAGAAAATTCAGGACCTTGGGAGTCACGTTTCGTTCTTGGGATATTTAATTTGTCTTTAGGGAGAGACTATTTACTTGGCTAGATGCACACAAGAGTTCCATACATCAGATATCTTCTTTTAAAGGCAACCTGTGGATACTCCCCACAGCAGATTATGCATGGTGGTAAAAAAAACATGTTTTACATGCATCACGTATCATTTCTCATAGCAAAAATCTAGTTCTTTTTTTATATAAAAAAGCTCCAGGTTTTAAAATTTTAAATTTGTATTCCATAACCTGGTTGAAATTTAAAAGGGACATACGTGTTTGTTACAATCATGCCTTGTCTGTCGCCAAACTTTTTAACCCTGTACGCTGGTTATCTGAAGTCCGAACGCACTTGTAGCGCAGTGGTAAAGTTCCTAATTGAGGGGCGACCGACCCGTGCTCAAACCTGTGTTTCGGGAAGAAAAAAAAGTCAGGCGCTGGGAGAAGCTTGCTCCCCGACCCCACATGAGGTTGAGTGTGCCCAGTCGTGTGCCGTGTTCAGGGGGCTTTTTTCTCGACTTAATTAGAACGTCGTGGGCCATCTTAGCCCACCCGTCGAGTTTTTTGGATCTGAAGCCATTCTCTCCTTGCATCCAATAGAAATGGTATTCTTATGTCAATGCAGTAACCAGCTCATTATGTAGGTTCTCAACGGTCTTCTCTCCAGAGATGATCAAAATGCAGCTGTCTCCATTCCAATTGGTATAATACCTGCTGGGTCTGATAACTCGCTTGTTTGGACTGTATTGGGTGTTAAAGATCCACTATCTGCAGCATTGTCCATTGTCAGGGTAAAGAATGCATTTTTTGGTTCATCTCAATTTTGCCTTCTTTTTAAGTTTTGCACACTTTATATATGCATGTAATTTACATTTGTTGTATTTCCTACAATGTTAGTCGTGCTGGGTAGGGTACCTTGTGGTTTAAGTCACAGCTGGCAGCTTCCCACTATCTGCAGCATTGTCAATTGTCAGGGTAAAGAATGCATTTTTTTTTTGTTCATCTCAATTTTGCCTTCTTTTTAAGTTTTCCACACTTTATATATGCATGTAATTTACGTTTGTTGTATTTCTTAGAATGTTAGTCGTGCTGGGTAGGGTACCTTGTGGTTTTAGTCACAGCTGACAGCTTTAGTGACTCATTTCCGCGCTGTTAAAAAATTGAGGTCGGGTTAAATAACAAATATGTGGTTAATGGTGTTTTCGTAGTACAATGTGAAAAGCATCTGTGATACAGTTGCGGAGTTTTTCTCTTGTAGCTCTATCCTTTGCAGCCACATTGTTTCTCCAGGGCTCTGAGGTTCTGACTAGTTCAGTAGTTAGAATGGTGTATTTCGTGCAGGAAAAATTGCTTACTCTAGCTATTGTCACTTTGGGAGTTACATGCCTACCTTTACTGATGAAGGCAATTGTAAGCTAACTTCAGTCATTTCAAAAGAACCTATAGGTGCAACTCTGCTTTTAGAAGGCACATGTTAGACTTATCAGATTTTTATAGATCAATTTTGTAGTATTATTACAATGTGCCAAGCCAAGTTTAGAATGAACTCGAGATCTGAAGCGTCGTTTCTGGCATAGTTTGATGGATAGATGCTCCCCAGTACTTTTGCGTGTAACTCTTTGATACAGATGTTAACGACTGTTGTATGTCAGTATTGCAAGCATATCACATTTTTTATTGCGTAATCAGGATCAATGAATGCTACCGTGTATTTACTTTTACCATCAACTCTTTGATGTGAATACTAATAGGCATTGAACTGGCAATTGTTGCCAACCACTCACTATTTTCTTCTATATAAATATTCATCAAGTGATTTGTTGGTTTTCAGGGAGGTCTCACGCCTATTGATGTTTTTGCTGTTGAGTGGATTCAAAGCGGGGCCATCCACTTTGGCACAACCGTCTCGTATTTTGGTTTTGTTAGTGATGGTAACATAATTAACACTTCAGATCATTATCATACAACCTTAGTTCTCTACATTATACTTCTTGAACTAAGTGTAGGTGATTTATAGTGTTTTTTCAGAAAAAAAACAAGAAATATGATACTCTGTCTATCTCTTGCAGTTCTTGAACTTTCAGAGAAATATCAGAAGCGTTTTGGTCCTCTCCGTTACTTTGTAGCTGGTTTTCTCAAATTCCTTTGTTTGCCAAAGTACAGTTTTGAATTGGAGTATCTTCCAACTTCAGATGTTGATGGTGCTGACCAGAAAATTGTGGAAGAACAAGAAAAGGCTCACGAGTCGGACCTCTATGATGATGTAATTCGGAGATCGAGGGCTGAATGTTTACCGCGTGCATCAAGTTTATCTAGCATTGACTCAGTCATGTCTACAGGCATAATGTCTGGGGCAGAGCTTGAGGTTTGTAGTCCACATGCAAATAATGAACCCTCTGAACTCGTCCGTGCACTTGACCCGAAAGCAAAACGCCTATCATTAGGGAGATCGAGTACTCTGAATGAACCAGAAGAAGTGCTTCATCCACAGGCCCATTCATCTACTCCCAGCTGGCGTAGATCAAAATCAAAGTCAAGGACAGAAAAGACATGGCCAGGTGTGACTGCTACAAATGATGCAAAATCTTCTAGGGGTATCACAACACATGACAAAGAGGACACATCCTCTACAATTTCAGATCCTGGGCCTGTGTGGGATTCAGGACCTAAGTGGGACATGGAACCTAAATGGGATAATCAACCTAACTGGGAATCTGAGACTCCAATCGAGCTACATAGTCCTCCAGACGACATTGAGCTTGGCCTGACTAAGGAGCTAGTACCAAGTTTAGATGAAAGATGGATAGTCAGGAAAGGTCGCTATCTAGGTGTATTGGTATGCAATCATTCCTGTAAGACTGTGCAGAGCTTGAGCTCTCAGGTTGTTGCTCCCAAGGCTGAATATGACGACAACTGTTTGGACCTGTTGTTAGTTGGTGGAAGTGGAAGGCTTAGATTGCTGAGATTTTTGGTGCTTCTGCAGTTTGGAAAGCATATATCTCTTCCAAATGTAGAATATGTAAAGGTATGCTGTGGCCCTCTTTTTTTCCTTCAATTTGTTTTTGGATAGTGTTCTTTTTATTCATGGTTTGCTGCCTATAATTTGTTGGGGAAAATTGGTTTCTTCACACTGAAAGAAGCATGTTTTAGAAATTTACCATCAAAAGAGCTCCGTTAAGAATTCTACCATCCAAAGATCAGCTTCTCTAGAATTTTACCATCCATCAATATCAGTTAGCATTTTGGATTATTTTACATCTTTTTAACTCTAAATGTAACAAAATGATCTATATACCCATGTCGTGCTTCTCCCTATCTCACCATGCTGCGGTGTCCTTGTCCATGGCGGCGGCGGCGGCCGGGGCGGGCTTGCCTGTAGTGTCTCGGAGAAGGCAGGAGATGCTGACCTGGAGGCCGATTTGAGGGAGGAGGATGGGTTGGCGGCTATTCTTTTGGAAGATCGATGGAGGAGAGCTCAGGACCGCAAGTTTTTTTCTAAGTAACCTCCGAAAAGGGCAGGGGGTTCCTGCAGTTCATTATAAAAGACTAGCTGACCCAGTTTATGAGGAAAACCGGGCCCAAAAACCTTACAATTGGTCAGTTAATTAGAAGGAAAACCGACCTAAAACCACAACCAGACAGGAGCCCTTGAACCACCAACGGATCAGAAAGCTAAATGTCGATGCCAAACTCGTCTCCTAAAGAAACCAGCAGCATAGACATCTAGCCTCAGACCACAGCACAACCTCAAGTACACAACAATCTCCAGGGAGACCAACAGGACACAACATTGGCCAACAAGACGGCGTCTCCAGGGAGGATGTGAAGCTCGAGCCCCACCATCGTCCGTCCAAGAAAACCTGGGCCAGATTTTCACCCGAAGAGCTGCATAAGGAGTGACTCCATGGCGATGCACCCAAGGGGGAGAAACGACGCTGGTGAGAGTAGTCGCTGCCAGCACGGCAAAGCCGGGCAAACCTTTCGGCTGGAGTTCTCCCAACAGCAAGCCTCTGAAGTAGCCCACAGACACTGGAAGTCGTAAGCGCAGCCATCTTCGCTGTCCTCGGGCAGAGGCACTGGCCATGGTGACCATGGCGCAATACCACCGAGACGCCGTTGAGTTCCCATTCTCCACTGCAGCAGCCAGTGCCTTGGCCTTCGACGACGCGCATCCGCCGACACCTGCGGCTGCAAATGCCATGGTGCCCCGTGCCTGCTTCGTCATGCCGCTGCGCAGCTGCCCAGCCAAACCGATGTGCAGTCGCAGCGCCGCTCCGCCACGCCGTCGCATGGCTGCACAGCCGCTGCCACAACACCATGTCATCGTGCGGCCGCACCTGTCGACTCGCCGCACGCACACCACGCTGCCGCGGCCACCGCACGCATACCACGCACCTGGGCCATCCCGGCTGCCACGCCAACCTAATGTCGAAGA
>LAPY01000555.1:153427-164519 GCA_000970635.1 Eragrostis tef
CCCCCCCCCCGCCAGCGCCGGCGACGCCAGGTGATGAGCGGCCACTGCAAATGAAAAAAAAAAGCCACCGTGCAGCACGGGTCAGATGCCTGCCTATATAAATCTTGCCGCGTGATGTATAACACAACGATGTCATGTCACGAGACTTTATTTGTTGCACTCATAGTACACACGGGCCTTAGTTACCTGTAAGCGTGGCCACGAGAACGAAGAGCGCGCGAGCGCGCTCCGGAGGAGCCATTCGATCGAAATCCTCTGGTCTGGCGTCGTGCTCTGCACTGGGAGGCGACGAAGAAGCTGGCTGGCTGGGTGGCGGCTCTGCGGCGCTTGGTGTGCGTAAATATAGAGGGCGATCGGCGCTAATTCACAAGCACTCAGAGCAGCTGTAGAAAGTTGGAAAGCGGCAGAGCAAAGAGGGCAAGTACATGTGATGTGACACCGAGATGGTTTGCTCGTATATATGGTGGGGTGGGGGCAATAACGTATGTGATCCAACTGTCAACTTGGATCACTAGCTAACGCAGCATAATTAACTGGGTGGTTAATTCTCATGATTGCGCATATCTAATCTAGCTAGCGTGCTTTTGCAAGATACTATTTTTTTTCCCCGAGACACGGTACAAACCTAGACGTACGTACGTTCATACAAGCACGTCTCGCTGCACCAATGAATCAATAATGATCGAGGATATGCACGGGACTAGGTGGGTCAATTTTGAGATAACTGAAGATACGAGAAACATCTCATTCTTGACGGTCATGTTGCTTATCACGAATAAAATACTAACTGTTTTAAACACAGTTTAAGACTTGAACCTAGATGACAGGTTTTACCAATAGATTAACCAAGTGATCTTAGTTTATGTCTAGTATTAGTATATTGGTACTTTTCTTCCTTTCTTGACGAATACAGTAGTAGTTACTCCCTCCGTTTTATAATATATGTTGAGTACCGAAATTAAGGACTGGAAAAGGTGATGAACACAAAAAAATGACGAGAAGTCAAGAAGAAGAGAGATAGTGATAGGCATATGCATTGGTAAGTAAGAATGATGAGAGATACTCGCATATATTTTGTCAAAAGAAATGAATGTCAGAGCTACATGAAATGGATGAAGCATATAGTACCACTACATCTGAACGTTCTCCATGTAGAACCTCAAACTTAATACTTCCCTAATTACATAAATTCCTTAGATTTGGTTTGATGCCAAATTCTTGCAAGACTTCGATTCGTAGGTTACAACTTAGGTGTTCAGTTTGTAGAAACGTTTGATGGGCCCAAGTTTTGCACTAACTCAAGCAATATAACCGAATCATATTTTTTTTAATTTACAAAATAGATTCGACTTTCTGCATCATGCGTTACATACCAACTTGTCCCTGCTCTTCACAGATGACGGAGCATCCACGGAAACAGGAGTGCGTGGTCTGAATATTGAATTTCTCACTTGTTCTGTCATAATCATACATAAGTGCAGTGCAATGTCCAGGAAACCAACATTTGCATTACATAATTGAAATAACAAATCGCCCCTAGAGACTAACAATGTTATCTGCGCTTTAGACTCTTTACATGCCTTTTTTCCTTTAGCAAATTACAAGCTGTCCTTATGCACTTATAATTTGTTAACTCTACTTGTTGCAAAAAAAAAATTCAAAGCTTTTGCGTGTTCTTAATTATATATATCCATTTCCTCCTACTGCCGCATTGTTCAGACATGATAATTTCCCCCCTTCAGCATGATAATTTTCTCTCTGTAATCGACGACTCTACCAGTAGTAGCAATTAAAAAACAGAACAAATCTAACTGCATGCCAATACCAAATCCATGGCGAATCTCCCAAACTTATCTCTCCGATGAGCCGACATGCCATCTCTTTCCGAATCTGGTCGCAGCAACTGAACCTCGACGAGACTGTCAAAAGACGCAATCATGTCCCCCTTATGTCCCTGCTCTCGACAAGTACGCGACGCAGCTGGCTCCTCTTTCTGATCGTCCAGGTGGTCGACCTTATCACCGGCCGGCCGAGAAGGGCACATGCGTACGTGCGCCTTCCGACAGGAGCCTCTCTGTGGACGCCACCACCAATCTGAATGTCTGTTCATCCTCCTTCACTAGCTGAGATAGCTAGCTACCCTGCATAGCCTAGCTAGCAACAATGGAGAAGATGCATGGCCACTCCGTCCGTTCGTGCTGGGCGGGGATGTCTTTCTATCAGACCGATCGAACCGAGCGCATCGCACACAACTTTAGAAGATGTTGTCGTCGTGCGCGGCTTTACGGTCGTCAGTGGGACTCGCAAGTTGCTATAGGCTTTAATTTCTATATGTTATACAATCTCATTTATGCAATGATCGTCGTCACTGCGTAAAGCTTGGACACCAAACGAATCTGATCATCTTAATTACTTAAGACAGTCTATCATGCATTCATGTATAGTATATATATTGACCTGCAGGCGGTCTCGTCCTTCCAGCGCGTGAGAGAACGGGTGGTGAGTGGCCAGTATCTGGCGCCGATTCGATCTGCAGATCGATCGGATACAGTACAATGTGCTATCTCCATGAGTTGATCGTCAAGGCATTTCTTTCGCTTTGCGAAAGAGACGGACCGGGGCCGATCGAGATCGAGGACGCGGATACGATCGAGGCCGGTTTTTCTAATCCCAACATCCCAGCTAGCGCTAGTGCTGAGGAGGCTCGCGC
Source organism: Eragrostis tef (assembly GCA_000970635.1). Classification (NCBI taxonomy): domain Eukaryota; kingdom Viridiplantae; phylum Streptophyta; class Magnoliopsida; order Poales; family Poaceae; genus Eragrostis; species Eragrostis tef. Next base: position 156,138 of record LAPY01000555.1, read on the forward strand.
GGAAAAAGCGGCGCGCGCATTAGCGAAGGGAGGGATCGCGTCGAGATAACAGCAAGTGGCTTTCCTTTTCGGTCGCGCGAGAGAGCTTCTTTTAATCCCCGCGAGCAGGGGCCCCGACGACATGAAGCGAAAGGCAATGCCGCGCTCGGGAGGCACGATCGGCGGGGCTCATTGGCCTGGCACCTAGGTCGATCGATCTATCAGATTAGCTGCTAGAAGAACACAATGATGGATGCGCTTTTCGCAGCGGCTCGGCATGTCTGACGACGAGTGGCCGAACGTGAACCGGGAGTTTGACGCTGCGAGAGTAGGGCGTATCTTTCGTGTGGGATCGAGCTCTGCATCAGTGCATGCGCCAACGGATCTGGCTCGCGTCCAGCCTCCGGATAGCAGGATCGAGCCTTCGAGCGAACGTAGCATCATGCGAGCGTAGAAAGTAGCGAGGGATGAAGTGCATATATACCTGTACGTCGTTGGAACGTTCGGGACCAAAGCTAAGTGACGCGATCGAACATCTGTCCATCACTGTGGGGACGCGTCAGTCGTGTCTCTCGTCCGTCCTGCTGCGAAAACCCATTCTTTTCACTGTCTTTAGCAGCCAGATCCACCGTCTCAATCGATCGACCACTCGCGTGCACCGGCAAATCGAAGCAGATTAACTCGATCGAGTGGCTTGACCGCTTGAGTATGCTGGAGACGCAAACAGAACCAGAACAGTTCGAGCAAACAGACCAACAGTGAACAAACACTACTTTAAAGTTAGGGGTAAAACCACATATAGTATCCCGTCTCCTGGCATTCAGACAAACGCAATTTTTAATAAGGAAAAGAAAAGGCAAATCATTCAGACTAAGCTTTTGAACCCACTGCTCGGTGTAAACTCATCAGCAGCTTGTAGAAAAAAACTAACGAAAGCTGACGAAAAGCACGCACGGTCAAACATTAGAAACAGACGAGCAAAATCTACAATACGAGCAAAATCAGTGGGCAGCGACAGGTCAAAATCTACAATACGAGAAAAATCAGGGGGCAGCGACAGGTCGATATCTACAATACGAGCAAAATCAGTGGGCAGGCCCACGGGTCAAGGTACCGCCTACCGGAATAAAAACCTGTGGATCAGACGCGCCGAGGGTTTGACAGCCCATGGGCTCCTCGGGTATGGATCAGATAAAGGCCGGTCAGGAAGCGCGAGATGGACCAAAGGAAAGCCCATCGATGTGGCCTTATTACGCGTTTCAGACTCGGTGCACGCCCGGCCCTGGCCTGCTGACCTCCTTGTTGTCTGTTAATCATTTTTTCATTTTTTCTAGAGCATCGTTGTCTACAATTCTCCACAGTTTGTGGACTTGTTGTGGTGCTTTAGGTGAGGAACTAATGATACTTGATATGTTTCTAACATAATATAATCATACACCTCAACAAACGGGCTTAAAGTACACAGGAAGAGTGAATGTTACTAGTGGACGTACAATTTCTTTCAGATATATTCATGCAAGGAGTGCCTTTTTTAAAAAAGAAAATTGGTAAACTGAACTACTAGTGGTTTCGGTAAGCTTGTCCCATGATATTGTGATGTGTGATTGGTTAACAAGAGTGGAGATGGTCCAATCTAAAAGAGAATAAATTTTGTGCGTTTAGTATTTTTTTAGTGTGTGATAAAGGAATATGATGTTGTCTTCTTGTGCATATGCAGCACAGTTGCGGTACTAGGTGACGACATGACAAGCGCCTAACTTTCTTGGATGAGAACCGTGTTTTGAGACGTATCTGCATCATTTTGAACCCCAACTTGCAGCAGAACATGTCATGAGTTTGAGACGGTTTGAATAGCGTTCATTGGACATGCACAACATTCTATTATTTCTGTGCGGCAAGTTGTGTTGCGGTGTCATCGCGTCACGCCTCATAGATAAATCTAAGTATCTAACGCATCAACAAAAAGTTACTGCAAGCACGTTAAACCATATCATATACTACTACGGCGTGTCTGATATTGCCGCAATAACAAAAAGTCTGCTGTCTATCTTCTGAACCAACAAAAAGAAAACGGAAGCTCGATCTGCTTCAGCAACTCATTTGCATCCACGTAATGCTCTTCAGACATGTATCTGCCGTGATTGTATTTTTGTATTGCCGCCAGGCATGATCTTTGAATTCTCGACTTATGACCGTCAACCAGCAACTCCTGACATGTAATAACATATTGCTGATAAAAGATTTCTTTGGTAGTATGTCACGAGACACGAACAGTAATCAAAGATATCTGAGAACGCAGAGACAGAGAGGATCATCTTTTCTATTGCCGATGGAAACGTACTACAAGGTGATGCTGTCAGCTGTGCTCACCACGCCGAAGAATGTGTTCGTGTCCGCTCCGCGCGCTCTGCTGTAAAATTTGTCAAATGATTCGACACTGTTCAGAGTTAAAAACTCCCTCGAGGGTCTTGCAACTGATACTTGCGGTCAGAGTCCACAGTACTTTATCATGCCACAATACACTCATCGATCGCTCTCTAGCGATGTGAAAATTGAATACTCCTACTCTCGACCATTCTTGTGTGTTAGCGATGTGAAAATTGAATAATGTAACCCTATGGCAAACAAGAACAAGCATACTCTACAAAATTCCAAATCTCGGGCCGCTCATTTAACTCAACCACTCCCCCAGTGGGCAGTGGCTGCCCCCTCTCGCCATAGCTAGGGTTTCGCCGCTTGCGGCCCTAGCTTCCATCCGTCATGATCGTGATCGACGGCTGCCATGGCACCCCGGGTCTCCAACAGCGACCACGGCTGTAGGTCCGACCCTCTGCCGCCGTGTCTTTGTCACCATTCAATCCTGCCTTTATGGTTGTTTAATGCTTTCTGTTTTTTCCATGTGGTTTTGCTTGTAGCCGTTTTGATGTCTAGCTTTGTGTGCCAGGTGCAACTGACTGGTGGGCTAAGGTTCATGTTGGTCCAAATGTCAGTGACAAGTCTAGCACTGGTTCAATAAACACATTCATTGTGTGTACCATTTTTAAAAAATAATTTTGTGACTTCAAAATTTGTGTAGCAGCAGTAATCATTTCACATATATCATGACCAGACCACTCGCGGGACCAAGCCACCTGTGTGCTTCTGTCTATACATACCCATGCTTCTCATGGCCTCACACATAGCAGTACAGCTTCTTGCAAAGGAAGAGAGAGCTGAGAATTAGATGAGAGGCGGAGAGGCTAGGGAGATAGAGAGCTGAGAGATTGGGAAGGATATGAAGCTATTTGCTTCTGAGTGGAATGTTGTCTGGTTCAAGGTTTTGCCTCTGTGATTTGAGGATGATCCATTTCTAGTTTTCATTCCTCGAATCTGCAGGATCTCGGACCAGGCTTCATTCCCCTCAGGAATAGCTTCAAAATATGATATCGTATGTCACGGTTATTGTTCCTTTTCAAATATTTTGAAGATTCTTCATGAGTCATGAGAACCATTTTGTTGTTGAACATACATTCCCCAATCTTTCGTGGGGATTCTTTTGACCGAATCTTTCCTTGCATTTTTTTTTCTATCAAGCTTTCCTTGCATTTCGTGCCGTGCCTTTTTGTTTGTTTGTTCTGAATCTGAAGTAAGGAGAAACATGCAGATTGGGGTAATGATGGCCTACTTTGACTCCTCTTTCTTCTGTGTGCCTGACAGGTGCTGAAATTTTTCATCATTACCTCTTGATTGAAGAATCTTCACTTTCTCTCTCCTCGATCTCACACTCGCGTCTTTGTTTGCACCTTCTTCCTCTCCCCTCTCTAGATTAACCAGTGCGCGCACGGAGTAATGAAGTTTTTGACAATATGGTGTTCTCAAATCGCAAAAGCTGTTGCATACTTATATAATTCATCTGCATCCGATTGTTCTTGCTTTCAAAAAGTAGTATTCATCTTTTCTAGCTAGGTTTAAGAACAGTTCCCTTTGCTGGCCCTTCAAGAGTTTTGGAGCAAGTAACTCTCAGGACAAGACGAGTTCGTGTATTCCTCGAGCTGATTGCATCGATCGATAAGTACTCAACACAGGCGCGTGTGCTTTCTGGATGTGCGAGCTTAAGAATCTGTATGGAGCTCGCTTCATTCCGTATCTAGATTTGAATAGGTCAAGTCGCCTCTCTGTTACCAAGATTCGGCAGTTCAAAGCGAGAACATTTGGATAAAAGAAGTACTCTGGATGTAAACGTTATTGTTCTGTATTTTCTTCACTGTAACTTGTGTTCGTAGGTCCATCTTCTATGAAATTATTTTGCAATAATAAGAACTTTCTGAAACGGTTCATCCATATCCAGATCCTGCGTTGAAATCCTCTCAAATACTACTAGAAGCATCCGTTCATGATTCAGATATACAGATTCAGTTAATTCTTCCTTGATTTGTTTTTCCAACATAGATTTACGTCGCATGACTCAACAAATGTGCAGATATACTTCCTCATTTACTTAGCTAGATATAATTCAAATCAAATCCGGCGAAAATGGCATCGTTCATATCCTTAGTAGTTCCACGCATATTTTTGAAAATTTTTCGTCGGGATCAATTAATTCGCGCCTGTATGTACTGCTGAACTGCGGTTGGATATGCATGCGTGACTTCATGTTAAGATGCGAGACGTTATAACGCACAAGTCCGTCTGCAATAGCACATGTCTGATATAAGAGACCTCAGATCACGCATGATTCGATCCACATTCAAGTTATTTTATCGAACCGTACGTACAAAAAGCCTAGTCGAACCTGATATAACGCACAAAAGCACCCGGGGCCTGGTAATTTTTGAACAAAGGCTTTTGGTATCGATTGTCTTATGCAATTTTTGTGCATCCTGAAACACATATGTATGATCTGCGTGACTGTTAGTACGTACGTAGCAGTCTTTACGTTTAAATTCCATCTTCTTTTCAGGTTAACTGAATGCTTCTTGGGAAGTCGTATCTATACACTAAGCTCTAAGTTCACAAGGTTATCTATATATTTTTTTGAAGCGAATACAAGCTAATCTATTCAATTTCCTAATGCTCCCCATTAGTTTGTCGCTTCATTGCTGTCGTTCAGGCATGAACAATGCGCTGACTACAATCTTTGTCCATATCTAAAGGTCATTGTCCACACTCTAGTTAGTTTGCGTTTCAGAATAAATAATAAAATCATAGCTAGCTGACAGCGTCGTCCAACAACAAACTTTTCTACGATTACCCTCCTATATATTTCAAGAGATGTACGCGCAAGTTGTGAATACTTCAATCCAGGCACCCAGCAAAGAGCGATTTGGTATTCCTATCAGAGAAGACGACGAGCATGCATAAAATTACAGTGCGCATTACGCAGCTTACAGAGTTACTACTACTGTCTTGGTATAGAAGCCGGTGGTCAATCAACGCAGCACAATCGAGGAAATTCTCCAATGTTTTTGAACCTCGCGGTATAGAGCTATGCCTATAGCTGCTATACTCCTGGTTTACTCCATCCGTCTCCATGGGAGTTGGGAGTTGCAGTGGTGAGGTCGCCTGGAAGAGTAGGGAGGAATGCGTATGTAGAGCGGGCTAGTGCTTCCCTCCGCGACATGAGAGCGGAAAATAGAAGTGTCACCATGCGCGCGCGCCGCATTAAAGGCACGGCCTGCAAAGCAATGCATGCAGGAGAAGCAGGGCGCCATGAATGCGTTGCTCGAATTAATTGAGATGTGCCCTAGCCTCGGTTCTCTTCCCGTTCTTGAAGAGAGCGCCCCGGGACGGACAATGCTCTTGCAGTCGTGGGGCCTTCGTCACTCGTAAGTTACTGCAGGGGAAGCAACACGATCGTGTTAATTCAAAGTTCTTCGCAAGCTAGCTAGCGCTATGGCCACGGGATAAGACTGATCATGACATTAGATATGCATACAGGCCATATACTACTAATGGAACCAGCTTTAGAAGCGACATGTAGTGTATGTGAAGGTAAAACTTGCTGTCGGACACTGTAGAAACGTGACCTTTGCTGACACTGGAGTGAGTTTTATTTTATTTGTTGTTAGACACTGAGAAACAACTAGAGATAGTGCCCAGCAACAAATGAAACATGTTTCAGTGTCCAAGAGCAAAGGTCACAACTAGGAGTGTCCAAAATATGTGAATGACATGGATTGTAAATGGATCTTCTACTATGAGTACATAGTACTAGGTTAAAAGGAAATTGCAAACTTGGACCAACTGTGTCAAAATAGAGTGCATCATTGTGTTTATGTTACAAGCCACATTTCAACAAGTACTCCTCGATTTTGCGGCACATTCACGTGATTTCTTAGGAAATGCCACCCTAGATTTTGGCACATGGATATTGCAATTGGTACATGAAAATTGTTGTGTACAGTGACATATTTGTGTGCTTGGGAAAAAAAGGACACCATTTTGTTACCCAACGTATCAAACATCGATATATTCTCCCTCAAATGAAAAAGGCACCTTTCATTTATAGTCGTTTTTGTTAAATCAATAAATCTGGTAGGAGTCCCCGCTTCTAAAAACAAATCGATCTGGCAGGACATTGTTATATATACATTAGTATTTTCCACCGACACCCTATCTTTGGATTCATCTAGCTAGCATGCCATCCACATAAAAACTCTCTATGTACTAGTCTAGTGATCGACTCAGAGTATGGTGCAAAGGTTAGACTCTTGACAACTGCACCCGTCCGTAGCAAGCGTCATGCTATTGCTTCCAAGACATGATACTCTCTTGGTTTGAAAATATAAATTTTTGCCTGTGCGTGGTGCGAAGAAGAAGCGGGGAAGACATATGGTATCTTTTAATTTGTGGGTGATTGTTTTCATGGTGAATGAATTGTAGGAAGACGATATTTGTATGACAACAAGGCTTGTACTCGATCTAATCAAATACGGAGTAATTATAGTATTGAGATACAAAATTGCAAACTTGGACCAATTGTGTCAAATTGGGGCTGTCCATTTCTTTGGCTAAAATTTTAGCCATTTAGAATCTTGTCATTTAGAGTACTAATTAAGGTCTAATTACAAACCTAATTGCAGGGCCTCTAGGCTAATTCGCCAGACGAATCTAATGAGGGTAATTAAGCCATAATTAGAAGATAGTTACTGTAGCATCACTATAACAAAACATAGCTTAATTAGGCTCGTTAGATTCGTCTCGGAAATTAGCCCACATTTGTAAAAAGGTTTTGTAATTAGACTTTATTTAATACTCCTAAATGACAAGATTCTCTTTGATGTGACAGGGGCTAACATTTTAGCCCCTAAAACGAACAGCCTGCATCATTGTGTTTATGTTACAAGCCACATTTCAACAAGTACTCCTAGATTTTGCAGCACATTCACGTGATTTCTTAGAAAATGCCACCCTAGATTTTGGCATATGGATATTGCACTTGGTACATGGTGCAAAGGTTAGACTCTTGACAATTGCACCCGTCCGTAGCGAGCGTCATGCTATTGCTTCCAAGACATGATACTCTCTTGGTTTGAAAATATAAATTTTTGGCTATGCGTGGTGCGAAGAAGAAGCAGGGAAGACATGTGGTATCTTTGATTTGTGGGTGATTGTTTTCATGGTGAATGAATTGCCCGTGAACAAATTGTAGGAAGACGATATTTGTATGACAATAAGGCTTGTACTCGATCTAATCAAATATACGGAGTAATTATAGTATTGATCGAGATACACATACTGATGAGCAGGTTGACAATACTCGATCACCCCCGGCATAATTGGGGGAAAACCCGTCATAAAGCACAAATATCGTCGTGATGAGTAATGTCAGAACAAGCCCAATAATATAGATAAGTGCTTGTCTTGTAGATAAATAAACAGACAAACTTGTCTCAATTATAACTCTAGGACCCACCATATCCATGACACATGCAGCTCATGCGACCGTCGACTTCTGTAGCTTCAAGCTGCTCTCTCTCTCCTACTTTCTCTCCTCCCCATGAAGCAAAACTCTGACACAACGGGCGATACGTTATTGGGCCTGCTCTCACCAGCTATACTCCACGAAATGGGAGGCTTGGCCGTTTGGACTCTGGACGACTCTGCAGCCTGCGATCCAATCCAGGAAAGCGTTGTCAGGACCCTCACGCCCAGGCAGCAGCAGAGCAATCGATAGCGAAATGATGCGGTCGGTCTCGGTCCGCTGCGCCACGCGGCTCGCGCGCCCGTGCCCCGTCCCGTCCCCATGCGGGCGGCGGTGCCAGCCCAGTCAGACAGAAGCGACGCGACGTCTCGCACACCAAGGCGTTCTGCCCGGAGCCCACACCAGAGGCGCGCCTCCGCCGGATTCCGGAGACTTTTCACGGCCTCGAGATCCGTGTTCCTCCGGACCGGAGCGGGGGGGGGGGGGGGGGGGGGGGGGAC
>LAPY01000555.1:167580-177610 GCA_000970635.1 Eragrostis tef
GATAGTATCCGACAGCTAAATCGATTTTTTTTAGTGTCCAGCAGTCAATTCCACAAAGTCACGGTGTCCAGCAGCAAATTTGGCCTTTCTTTCTTATACAGGGCAAACCTTTTTTTTACTCCTAAGACTGTGCACACCTGATGCGGTGATGCCCAGGCGACATGCCAGCCACGAGGTTAATAATCTACGGCTTGCCACTACGAGCAAGGCAAACGAATAGGACACCAGCCCAAACTTGATGCTCTGTCTGAATGTGCGCGGCCTCACTGAACCTAGATTTCCTGCCTCCCTCAGCACGAACCGCAAGAAGGACCCGATGACCATAGGCGCTCTTGCTGATGCAGCTAGAGCGAGAACGTGACATTAACAATACCCCTTGGGTAGTACTCTTCAATCGTACAGAAGATGTACTGTAACTATTTTAAGTCAAATCTGCAGCAGATTAACACCAGTGTTATTGCTGTCATTCCTCTTTATCGAAGCCGGGCACGGAAACCCAAAAGTTCCATTTTGTGTGATTGCTGTTGGAGATAACCTTGTTGACAAAAACTCACTGCTGTTACCTACTTAATACTCACCATGGCCATGCCTTTTTGAGCTTTCGATGACAAGAAAGCTCCTGACGACACAGCAGTTAAAGAGTCTAATAATGCATCAAAACAATATGTTTGCAGATCAAGCAGAGAGCAACACCAGCATAAATCTCAGTTGTACCAGTTTCGCATGGACAAGTGGAACTTTGGAATTTGATGCATTATAGCTTCAGGAATCTGAAAGACTTGAATCTCTGTTATTACTAAAAAAAGGCCCAACAGTATATATATCTGAATTAGCATTTAGAATTCAGAATATTCTGAAGCCTGAATTCTGTACCACAATTTAGAGAATTCAGAATTTAGAGAATTCAGAATATTTGAGATCAAATCATGAAGTCCCCAATCAAATTCACTGATGAAATTCTGAACCAAAACATGTTGTTGTTGACTTATGTAGGTGAAAGCTGGTCCCCTCTCTGTTTCCCCCATGGGTTTCGGAACATGGGCATGGGGAAACCAGCTACTATGGGGGTACCAAGAAAGCATGGACAGTGAACTTCAGGAGTGCTTCAATCTGGCTCTGAGGAATGGCATAAACCTTTTTGACACTGCTGACTCTTATGGAACTGGAAAGTTGAATGGACAGAGTGAACGTCTGCTCGGGAAATTTATCCGCGAGTATGAAGGTTCAAAAGCGTATTGAATTACTTGTGTCAATATTGAGATTCTGAAATCTAAAAAATGATGTATTTGTCAGTTGCAATTCATTAACTTGGTTCCACGGTCATATCTCAGGACCTATTAAATCTCCGGATGATGTGGTCATTGCAACGAAATTTGCTGCATATTTTTGGCGACTTACATCGGGCCAGTTTGTCAGCGCCTGCAAGTATTCACCCAATTTTTTTGCTTAATGTACATGAGCCATATTTCACTTTTTTTAAGTACAGTTTTATCCACCATACTTTGTTTTCCTTAGAATATTAGCATGAATTTTCTTATAGGACATTATTAACCAAACATTGGGAATAACTTCACCATTGATTTCAGGATCGATTTTTTTGTGAAGAAAGTTTGAGTGTTTATGCGGATGTGCCTATTTTCAGGTCTTCATTGCAAAGGTTGCAGATTGATTGGCTCGGAATCGGGCAGCTACATTGGTCTACTGCTAACTATGCACCTTTGCAGGAGCGCGCTCTTTGGGATGGTCTAGTTGAAATGTATGACAAGGTCAATGCACTGTCAAACATGTCATCCCCAATTGTCATGCCATAGCTGAATTCCACTCTGTATAATCATAGGTGCATAACCGCATATCATATCATCTGGTCAGTTACACAAACTCTGACTGAAAATCGTGTTTCTTAGGGTCTTGTTCGTGCCGTTGGGGTCAGCAATTATGGGCCAAAACAGCTTCTGAAGATACACGGCTATCTAGCTTCTAAAGGTGTTCCCTTGGGCTCAGCTCAGGTACTTGCAGGAAATAGTTAGCTTAGCTCTATGTATTGCAGAACTCTTGACTCGGTATTGCTTTACCTGAAAGTACCTAGCCATGCAGGTTCAGTTCTCGCTACTGAGCATGGGCGATGAACAGATGGAACTGAAAGCTGTGTGTGACTCATTGGGGATTTGTCTCATCGCATACAGTCCACTTGGCTTAGGTATGCTGACCGGGAAGTATGACGCTTCTAAACTTCCAAATGGGCCAAGGTGATCCGCCCTTCTTTTCTTTTCCCTGAACTCTTGTTTTGGCAGTAGGAAGAGTGCATGTTTTCAGGCTGTATTTTTCTGTTGTCTGCACTACAGGTCTGTGTTGTTCCGGCAAATTCTTCCTGGATTGGAGTCTTTACTGGCCTGTCTGAGAAGGATTTCAGAAAAGAAGGGGAAAACCATGTCTCAGGTAAGCACCAATGGCTGTGAAAATCACTAAATTAGGCTATGTGATGAGTGATTCTGCTTTAACATGTGCATTTTCTCACACACACAATGCACGTTGTATGATTCTTCAGAGCTACTATATGGGAGGGTCCAGGTCTAATCAATTCAGAGGGCGGCATCTAGTCCTGTGTTTTTTTTTCTGGCTGTGATTCTTCCCTACCACCGTTATATTCGCAGTGCCACAGCTAGCGTGACATTTCATGGTCAACTTATTCCTGTGATTCAGTGTGTGGTAACTCTATGCTATTTACGCTGTCAACGCAGGTGGCCATAAACTGGTGCATCTGCAAAGGCACGATTCCTATTCCAGGCGTGAAAACGGTCAGGCACGTCGAGGAGAACTTGGGTGCGCTCGGTTGGCGGCTGAGCCCTGCTGAAATCTCAGAGCTCGAATCCGCTGCAATGGCTGCTCCGAAGAAAATGATCCAGAACGTCTTTCAGACTGCCTGAACATATGCAGGAATCTCACACCAAACATGACAGACAATTCTTTCAGATATGAGTATCAGAAAGATCTGCCCAAATTCAGACTAGTGTCATTGTAAATCCTTCCAAGGTGATTCAGTTTTCAGTATGAGGTGGATATATACTTGTATGCATAGCATCATGTATGTGTGTACCTGCAACTGCAAGCTGTGCGACTAAGCATAGAGATCACAAGTACTAGTCTGAAATCACACCATCGATGAAGCTAACCGACCCGAATCCAGCCTGCAGTTTGGCACAAGTACAAGGCGGCCACCGGCCAGCCCTTTAGGTAGTGTTTAGGTAGTGTTTGGTTCGTTGAACGAAGTGGTACATGTATGAGATGATACTGAATCTGGTACGTCTTTCTGTTTAGTTGGTTGAACTGAACCCGCTCGTTCAGGACAGGATGATACAGATTCTTAGAATATTTCCTCAAAATGCTGTATCATCTCATGCAAGAAAAAAGGCCGCACCACACCGTTCAAGTTTTGTTAACTCTGCTAATCACTTGTGATTAATGATGATTAGTGACTACAAATTATTTTTAATGATTAGTAAACTAAAATTGGTTATAATTAAATATTATTAACCAGAAATAATTATTATTTTAGGTATTTAGTGGTTTTTAATGATATCTTAAATTATGATTAACGCTTATTAGTAAATATTAGTATATATTAGAATATTTTATTGATAATTATGAATCCACAAAAATACAATTATTAAAATATATTAAGTTATATGGTGATTTTAAAATATATTTTAAACAACTAAACACATTCATGTACCATCTCATACAATAAACTAAACATTTTTACGTATCGTTTCATATAACTAACCAAACAACTAGTTGTATCATCGGATCCATTCAGTTGAACCGTTCAGGATCGAATTAGTTCAAGCAACCAACCCTGCCTTAGGAGCCCCGACCCCGAAGAGATTCTACGAGAGATAAACCCAAATCCCCAATTCCCATCTTTGGCCGCGCCGCGCCGCCGCCTCCTGCATACTCTATCCCAGTCCACGCCGATGTCCACCTCCTCCCGCGGATCCGCCATGCCGGAACCGGGGGCCTCCGCCTTCGGATGCTCTGGTTTCCCCGCATGGGTCCTCATCGACACGACGGCGGTACTCGGCCGCTGCGACGACGAGACCACCGCCCAAGGCACGACGAGGGAGGGCAGCCCCGTTGAGGTGTCCTTCGTGCTCGTCGATCCTCCTGCCCTCTCCCGCTGCGTCGTCCACTGCCCTGACCTGCCGGCGAGCAACACCTGGTCACCTGCCTTAGTGACCGGCGCGGATGGCGCCTTCCTCCTCATACGCCTGTTCTTCCACCGGCGTCATGGAGATCACTTCACCGACGTCTTCGTCTACAGGGCCGGGTCACCGTCGCTTATCCGCATCCCGGAACCGTACCCAGTCCGCTTCCTCTCCACCCGTGTCGGCGTCTTAACCTGTGGCGACGACAGGGAGCATTGTTCAGTCGTCGTCCCGGCATGGCGATTCGATGAATATGGTCGGATGAGCTATGTTCTCAATGTCTTCTCGACCATGACCAAATCGTGGAGCACCAAGGTCGCCCGGGTAGCTTGTGCGTCGGATGCGCATTACGGCCTGTTTCATCCCTCCAAGGTTTTGTCCATCGGAGGAGTCTCCCTGGCCTGGGTTGATCTGCGAGAGGGTATTCTGCTCTGCGAACAAGTTGAGAAGGACCCTGTAATGCGCCTAATCGAACTGCCTGCATTGATGCCCACCAATGTGGCACGTTACCGGCTGCGTTCTGATGGTTACGGCCGTTCTCTGGATCGGATTAGGGACGTTACCTTCAGCAATGGCTGGTTCAGTTTCGTCGAAGTTGAATCCCTGGAATTTGTTGGCAGCACCGAGCCCTCAGGTTGGAGAGTCAGCGTGTTCAAGAGGGAGGCCTACTCAGAATTGGCAGTTGTTCCACGCTGTTAACATTCCCAAATTTGACAATGTAATCAAGCTAACAATTAACAATGTTTCATATCCCACACTGGATGTGTACAATGGCGATGTTGTCTTCATGATTGCCAAGCGGGAGGGCAGCGATCCTGATGGTTGGGTGTTTGCTGTCAACACCAAAAGCAATACACTGTTTAAAAGAGTGCAGTTCTATGCCGAAAAGCTGTATTCCCGTTGCTTTTACCTGCAATGTGCCTTCTCCAAGCACCTCACCAAGGCTTCAGGTGACTTGATACTCTTTCATCCTCTATAGTTGCAGGAAATGTCATGTCCTGGTTAGTGGATGTCAGTTGTTACTTGTTACAATATATCTTTGCTCTGAAACAACTTTCATATACGAATTAGATTTCATCGTGCAAACTCAGTTTGGTTTCACTCAACCCCATGCATTAATGTCACATGCTGTCAATAAAATCCACACTCGAAACAACATGAAACAAAAAGTACCCTCTCTGCATTTGGGCACCATCAACTCAAAGCAGTTTGAGACCACTTGCAGACATGCTTACCTGCATACACAGTGACCAAATTTGTCAAGGTTAAATTTGTACTGTGGTACTACAATCAGCATGTTGTGTTCGTAGGTTCGAGGTAAATTAATCACTATGGTCTTCCACTTATATGGCTTGAGTGGCGTCTGATGTCCTGAACTTTTGTACCTTCGACCAAACCCCTAGCTACCCTTCTCCAGTCCACTCGCTTTTGGTTCATTCGACATCTAATGGGCTGATTTCTCATCAGAACAGCCTAGCAGGCATCCTTTTTTTCACCATAAATGACGTTATATGCTGGCACCACTGTATCGATGGCCTATATATAAACTTCTATAAATATGCTATTACCACATAGAAATGTCATGATCTCCCGTTTTGTTATGTAACTGGTTTGCTGTATATGAGTGCAGGTACACGCACTTCCAATGAATTAAAGGGGACAATCAGTAGGTAATATATTTTTTGTTATTGCAGAATAGCAGCAATACTATTTTTACATGTCGCAGGTGGACTCTTTTATATGCTTGACACTGAAATGTTTGATTTATTTTCTTTATCAGGGAAGACCAGATTCCTTTGTTGCTTGCTATTTGCTCTGCACTGGAAGTTAAACAGAAGCTCATGCATTTTGGTAATAAGTACAAGCCTAATTCTTGAGTTTGCCATCATTCTCACAATCTTCTTGTTGATAAAGACACATGGACACATGTATGCAAGTGCCATGTAGAAATATTAGGCTTCACCTTCATGTACACGTTTATGTGTTGAATTTTGGTCCAAAACTGTCATTATGATGACTGGATTTGTTTTTAAGTGACACAGCTTGTAGTCGAGAAACTGAAATCATCTATATTGCAGAGAAAAAAATGTCAAATCAGAGGCCATGTTACAATGAAGTCTGTTCGCTACATCACGTTGGTCCAGGATCAACTCTGCATCTTTATATTCAAGATGTAAGTTCTGGTACACATTTGGCCTATTTCCCCCCTAGAAAGTCTACTCTTAATTCCTTCTGATTATGCCCCTTCGCTTATTTATGCTTCATTGCCTGATTTCAACTCTGAGCACTCAATTTTTCTGGATAACCTTTTAAAATCTTAATGCAGCTGGCACTAAATGCTGTCGACAATGTTCTACGGAAAGCTGCATGTGATGTTGTGACCTTAATCAATCGGTAAGTACGCCATAATTTTACTTCAATACAGTGTTGCGCAATGAAATGTCAACTTGGATTTGTGAATGTGTTCTGCCTCCCAGAGTTTCAGAAGAGATTGACAACTATTGCGAGGATCCTTCAGCATGTGACGAAGTTTTGAGAGACAAAATTAATGTCGCAGTTGGAGCTTTAGAAAAGTAAATGAATTGTTAACTCTGTCCATTTTCTAATAACTGAAAAGTATTAACCATTGACCTTTAAATTTGTATATTTACTTTTCATTTCAGTCTCTTGCAAATTGTACCGTCCGATGTGCTGGATACAGGGAGGATCATGCTTTCAGTTGCACGAGGGGATAAGGAGTCCGTAGATGAAGCGATGACAAATTTGCATCTCAGATCCTAACCTATGCATTGCACGGATAAGGATGTCTGTTGATGAAGGGAGCATTGCTGACAAAGTTTGCCTAACCTATGCATGCTGAAGTGTGTTGACTATACTTTGCAGCTAAGCAGCTTGATGCACCGCTGTGTACACTTTCTTGAAGGTGTAGAGGCCGGGACCTGTTGTTCCATTATCTAAAAAAATCACCCTGCTATGCTAATTTGAAAGTAACATGTTGATACTGTTATTACGATGGAACAATAGCAGTCTGCTGCCTTCTAGTTGCAAATCTCTGAAGACATTTCAGGGGTATTTTGCATTGCTGCATGGCTGTAATTCTGGATAATCCTTCTGTGAACGTTTCTTAAATCTGTAAATAGGTGCATGCTGTTGTTTTCTCGATGGTGTTAAGCCTGTAATCGAGTTGATATTTGATTGCGTAGATCACATCAGAATAACTTCGGTCAAAATAGGTAGCTGATTGAAACGTCTATACACGACCTTGATTGTTAGTTCTAACTAGTAGACGGGCGCTGCCCTCGTTCACTTTCAGTCTCTACGGGGCTGTTTGTTTGGTTGGAACCACAGATCGATTGGTCGCACAGATCGATCGTACGTATAGACTCTTTCCCATGTACTATCATGTAGGAGTAGGAGCAGCAGCAGCAGTAGTAGTAGCAGTAGTAGCAGCAGTAGTAGTTGTGTATCTGCAACTGCAAGCTGTGCGACCAAGCATAGAGATCAAGTAATCTGAAACAAATTAAAACACATCATTTATTCAGTTCCATTTCCAAGTTCCCCTGAGATCAAGCGATATACATCGGTCCGTCTGAACCGGAGGGATCAGACGGCGCTTAACCTTACTTCAATGGTTTAATAACCTAGCAGTATATACCCCGCAAGCAACAAGCATACAGAAAGAACATCAGTGCGTCAGTGCTTGCGGTGGTTGTTGACGGCAGCGTCGGCGGCGGCGTCGCGGTCAGCGGCCTTGAGGTGGTGCGTCTGCGGCGTCGGCTGCATGAGCGCGAGCGCGCGCTCGAACTGCGCCCACCGCTGCTCGAGCGTGCCGTTGTACCCGACGGACATGCGCACGAGCCCGGGGGAGATGCCGGCGCGGGCCCGGTCCTCGGGCGGCATCTCGCTGCTGGTGCTGTTGCCCGAGCACGACATGAGCGTCTCGTAGTACCCCAGGCTGACGGCCATGAGCCCGAACTGGGTGGTGTTCTGGAGGTGGTGCATGAGCCGGTTGGCGCGGTCCTCGGTGCCCATGTCGACGCACAGCATGCCGCCGAACCCGTACCCGGGGTTGCCCATGGCCGCCAGCCGCGCGTGATGCGGGTGGTCGGGGAGGCCCGGGTACACGACGCGCAGGCCCAGCCCTTGCATCCGCGTCGCGAACGCCAGCGCGCGGCGCGAGTGCTCCTGCATCCGCAGCGGCAGGTGCGGGAGGCGTTCGGAGAGCTCGAACGCCACCTTGGCGTTCATCGTCGGGCCCAGCAGCATCAGCGCGCCCTCCTGCAGGTCCATCATCGTGTTCACCAGGCTCGCCGGCCCGCAGATCGCGCCTGCATGCGTAAAATCAAAACAGTGTCCATCAAAAACCAAAAAGATTTTTGCATCGGCCACAGCAAACAAGCGCGCGTCGTCTGTGCACTTCGTCGTCGTCTCGTCTCTCCTGCACCGTTCGTACTCGTACGTACGCGTGCCGAACCTTGATGGAACACCAAACGACAGGCAAGCATGGTCAGCTCTTTGTCCGATTGCGTCGTGTTCTTTCCTTCCACAGTTTCCAGGCCAGGACGAACCGCGCGCTACACGACTGCACACCACCGCGCAGAGCGTGTCCGGTTCCAGGCTTCCAGCTACTCCTAGCTAATCTTACCAGCCATTATTGGGGGGAAAGTAAAGTAAAGAGATGGGTAGTAATCGACGGCGGGTGGGGCTACGAAACAAATCTGCATCACGGGTGACGCCATCGCTCACAATGATGAACTAGGCACTAGCTTAGCACAGTGTCAGAATCGACGGAGCTAGCAGCCGTCGGAATATTCCAGCCGTCGAGGGAGGACGACGTGCAACACATGGAGCGCGCCAGCAGGCTAACCTAGCAAAGATGGGTCACCATGTCACGCGCTGCTTGCTCATGTAAGTCACGCAGCTGGCGAGCTAGCTAGCTCACTAGCTCCAGGGCGCATGGAGCCAAGCCATGACTCGGCTGTTTGTCGTTTGGGTCGCTCTGCGTCGTCGCCATACCCGCGGATGGTTGATGATCCGGCCGGGCCGGGATTGGCACACGATCAAGTTCAGTTGAATCGCGGGGTAAAATTCTGCCGTGCACACAGTTGTCGCCGCCTCGGCAGCACTCACTTCGAAATGCTACTCTGCTTTTCAAGGAGAAAATATACTGCATCCTTTTTTTAAAAAAGAAAATCTATTTTCAGAATCTGGTTAGAAGATGCACATGTTGAAACTATAATGTTGAAACTATAGTCAGAGTGACGTAGCAGTCTTGTACAAGACATGGAACTTAAACTAAGGAATCCTAGCGTGCACGTGTGTTTGTGTACCAAATTGTTCCACATGTTATGGGGGGTGTATTGGAAATGCCGATAATCAGTGACGGCTTGACATTCCTACTACTCGTGATTACCAGTACCAATAATATCTTTCGGCCTTTTCCCAGCTGACGTGGGCAGAGCATGCTTTTCCTAATGCATATCACCACGGTCACAGGCAGTCCATGTGATCGAGGACGACGGCTCTTCTGAACCCCAGCTTGGCTGGGGCACACTTCACGTTAACGGCACAGGACAAACGAAACGATCGAGCACTTAACAACTAACTACTCGTACCTTATCTAGCAGCACGTAACAATGCTTAGGATAGAGCCAATTTCCCAACTTGCAAGTATTAAGTACGAGTGCATGCAAATTATGCGTTCCTGTCGCGTTGCATGACTAATGCTGATGCGGCCAGGTAGTAGGGGGTCAGGCGCGTGGGTGTGTGTCCTTACCGGCGATGATGTCGGCGCCGCCGCTGATGAACTTGGACACGCTGTGGACGAA
>LAPY01000556.1:105731-125815 GCA_000970635.1 Eragrostis tef
ATAACGACTTCCTGGTCGGTCACCCATCGCTCCAGGCCAAGCACGCTTAACCTCGGAGTTCTTATCAGATGGGCTTCCGGAAAAGAAGTTGCAACTTGTTAACATGAGTATTCTATCAATCCTATTAAGTGTTGGGCCAGGATGTCACACTGGTTGTCCGTTCTGGTCGAGCAAAGAGGATTGGTAGTACGCCCTGACGACGCCTATATTGGCAGCAGGGTGATTGTCGTCGTCGTCACGAAGAAGAACGAAAGCTATCCAGCCGGCCACCTCCTTAATAACGGCATCTGGGT
The DNA here is from genome assembly GCA_000970635.1 of Eragrostis tef. Taxonomy (NCBI): domain Eukaryota; kingdom Viridiplantae; phylum Streptophyta; class Magnoliopsida; order Poales; family Poaceae; genus Eragrostis; species Eragrostis tef. The sequence goes on from LAPY01000556.1 coordinate 106,025, forward strand.
AGTACAAGATGCGCCAGTGGTGCCCGCCGGCGGTGAACCCGGCGGAGAAGATGGCCACGCCGGCGCCGAGGCCCTTGGTGCCTGAGTAGCCGCTGATGGTGAGCTCGTGCGACCCGGCCTCCGTGTGGGCGATGATGGTCGACGCGCTGCTGCGGCTGCCGGCGGTAGCAGACGTGGATGATCTGGGACTACATCTTCTCTCTTGGCCGAAACAGCTGAGGCACGGGCAGCCGGGATCATGTTTTCGCTTTTGAGAGGAAGAACTGCCGGGGGACGCTGCCAACGTTATGGGCATCTTGTTTTGTTTCAGAGGAAGAGTAACAGCCTTGTCGATCCGTATATATCTGCGCTGCTAGGTGTTGCAACTGTTCCGATCTGGACACGGCATCGTAATATATCGTACATATGTCTCGTGCCCTCGTATCCGATAAGAAATCGGTGTGTCCACCGTCGTCAAACTTTCCAGAAGAGATTTTACCTCCGGGGACCCTAACTTTAGCTGCCTAACGTTTTGCTCGATGCACTGCAGACAACAGCGATGACGAGGCTGTACTTATACTGCATCCAGAGACAGAGAGATGCAGATCGATTTTGAACAGAGATGGTTGCATACTTGCATGTCTTTCAACGCCTGGCAACGTGAAAAACACATTACACAGATGATGCGTAGACAAAATAAACGGCTGGACCGGACGAATCCCCAGCACTTTGAGCACAATATATTCAGTAAATTAATGTATGTACCAATACAATAAAGTTTATCTGAGTCGTCAGCCAACCTCCCATTCCGTCTCGGCCTGCGGATCTGTGACCTCATGCTGATGAACGAAGTCTGTACACAAGTCGTCCATCAACCTGCGGCCACAGATATGGTTGGCATTTTTCAGTAGGATACTAAACCAAAAAAACTGTCTGTAGAGTGTTGTTCAATGTTCTATGTACAAAATTTTTGATTTAGTGTCAGAAAGTTGGCTTTTTACAGTGTCATGTAGAAAAATAATTCATAATGTTTTTTCCAAATAGACATACATATTTTTTATTGATAATAAAATTTACCATTCAAGCTAAACTCATAATTTTTTAGAATTTAACATTAAAAATTACAAATTATTTATTTCAAGACCATAGAAATGATACTCGCCGATCAAGTACTCCATATTGGAATTACTTTCACATGGCCAGGGATACGTCGGTGTTTAAAATTCAAACAAAAACTTAATTTTTACCGGTACACGTGAACAGAGTGACAATGTATTATCCCGTAGCAAAGCAACAGAAAATAACTAGTTAGACTAGATATGTATGTAACATTGAAAAAAAAATAGCGATCTTTTGATCCCTTTTTTTGCGAATAATCTTTGATCCAATTTGGAGAGGTCATCATAATAATTAATCGAATAGCTCCTTTACAAGCGAGGTGCACTGGTTGATGGGCCAGTATAGTAAATTATTAATTTTGCTAGATACATACGTAGAATGAAAAGATAATAAGAATCTTTTCCTTTCCTGATCCAACTTGAAGAGGTCATCTGTCGGCAATAAACTCCATTAGCTCCTTCAAAAGTGTGGGGTTAATTCTCGCCAAACGCTCAATGCAAAGGTTTTCCAACGATGCCCTTTGATTACTGGGGTTCTGTAGGAATCTTAAGCATTCTTTCTTAAGCCCATGGCAACCACGCTGCTCAGCTAGTACCAGCGTATTCACCACCGTTCTTCCTTCGATTTTCCCCTGCAACATTTTCCAACAAATCAGCTTCAGCCCTTGCAAGTTGTACCTGTCCGCCGCCACAAGAAGAAGCCGAGCCATCTCCTTCTTGTCCCCCTCGTCTATCTCCGGCAGCTCATCGGTGTAGATGAAGTGGAGCAAGGCCTCAAACACCCTACCCTCCATGTTGTCCATCCGCAGGTGAACCACCCCGGCGCCGGCGTGTGCGACTTCACGACGACGACTCCAGCTCTGCCCTCTTTGATGAGCTTGTGGAAGCCCGAAGACGGAGACGTGCTGGAGAAAGTGCACACGTCGCTGGTGGTCGCGTACGGTGGCACGGGATGTCCGGCTTTGTCGAGCAAGCTGGTCGAATATTTCACCTTGATGACGTTGTCAGCTGCAGCGTGGTCAAGATCATCATCTCCTAGGAAGAAGAGGTCGAAGCAGATCCAGTCGGCGCTGTCCTCGTCGCAACCGTCAGGGTAGTATCTGACGCACCAGCTATGGCCGCCGACGCTGAACGCGCCGGACATGGCGCCGTGGCCGACGCCGAGCACGCCCTTGGTTTGGGAGTACCCCTCGATCTTGAGCGTGTGCCACCCGGTCGCCGTCTCGGCCGAGATGGTCGACGTGCTGCCAGCGCCATCGGCGGGGGAGACGTCGAGATAGTTAGAACGGGCAGCCATATGGGGATTGGTAATTAACCTAGCAACGTAACGCAAGGGCCAAAAATCAGAATATGGCATCGATACGATATCGTATATGTAGGAGACGGCGCAAAGATACTTCGACGACGAGTCGGTTTAGGATTGATTAGCTAGCGTGCAGAAAATTTCCTTACTGTACCGTGTGTGTACGAATATTTGATTTGTGATGTGAGTTTCAGAGTTCGGAGAAATCACGGCGCCGTACAATTGATGCATTGAAAAGTTAGGAAACTGGGACGTAGAGCCCTACTACTCCCTGTTCCATATCTGACATCAGGTTTAACAGTCGGTTCAGACATTTGAAAGCGTAAAACGCATTGCACAAACACATGTCATTTAGACTACTCTTATATAGTGAGAGTAAGGAAACATTATGAGACGTTTTTCACAGGATCGAGTTAGAAGTGCCGGTGAATGGATACAACCGTACAACTAAAAATGGCAACAGTGCCGAGTTCCTATGGTGCTATACAACACCTAGGTGTTAAACAAAAAACCTGAATGTTGCATAGGGGGAGCCCCGATTGCCTCAACATAGCTTGTGCCTTTGCAAAAAACAAAAAAAAAAAACATAGCTTGTTGATATGACTGCTAATCTAATCTTATGATTTCGAAATAAATGAGTATTAAGCATTGAAAAGTGAACCAAAAATCAACATCTCAAAAGGATTCCTAGATTAAAACAGCATCTCAAAATGAAAAAGAAACTCAGTGAATAAAGTAGATTCGACCTCATGAACCCCTAGAACTTTAGGCTCTCAAACTAAGGCCTCAAGGAGCAAGATTGGAAATTAGCTCGTCGATAAGAGAGGGACAACTACACCTCAGATGATCATAACCTTTGGTTGCCATGGCTGCCCTGAGATTACCACGAGACATGAGAAACGCAAAGCAAGCCTTCTTAAGTCCCATGCAACCATGTTGCTCCAAAACTAGCGTCTCAGCCACGTTGCGATGTGGTTGCACAGCTTATCCTCGCATATCAGCTTAAGCCTGCTCAGGTCGTATCTGTCCGCTGGCACAAGCAAATGCTGAGCCAAGATGATTGTATCTTCCATGTCCATGGAAGGTATCGAGTCTACTATCCTATAAAACGGTGAAATCACATGACTTTTTTGATGAGTGTAAATGAAGTGGAGCATAGCTCTGAAGACGTTGGGTTCTATGTCGTCGATCTGCACGCGAGATGCCGAGTTCTCCATCATGGACCCGAAGAGCTCCGCATTGAACACTAGTGACCGCGCTGCGAGCACGTTCCTGTGAGCCATGAGCACCTCACCGTCAACATTGAATGTCATGTCCGTTGCTGCTCCTGCCCAGAGGACACCGCGGAGCTCCTCATTCAGTTTGGATGACAGCACCGTGACAACCTTCTTATTTCTCATGGAATTTTTAGAAAGTATAAAATAGTTTTTGGTTGTTGGTTCGCATTATTATCGATAATATATCAGTCCAAATATTTGCAAGTATATTTGAGTATTATATATTTGCTAAACTTAACCACATGAATTTTGCATCAGTCTGATTGTTTATGTGTCACGTGGTGGCTTAGAAAAATGTTTGTACGTTTTATGGCTTGAACATTATTCAGGAGGTCACATAACGAGGCTTTGTCCTGCACTAAAACCATTTCTACTATGGCCCTATTTTGATCCATGGGTTAGAGTTAGATTGAGTTAGATTGGGCTAAACTAACCCTAAAGTATCCAAACAGGAGGGTTAGAGTAGGGTTAGATGCATCTAACCCACCCAAAAAACTATCCCGATAAATAGATGTTAATTGGGTTAGATTGAGGTGAGGCCTATTGAATTCCTCTCCCTATTGATTGAGAAAGTGTATTTATTGCCAATCTAACCTTGTAACTCTAACTCTAACCGAGTTGGAGTATCCAAACAGGGATAGTAGTTGCAAATATAGAGAAATAAACTTCCGCTATACAACTGGTGGTACACCATGTGAAAGGTTCGGTTATCATATTGCCCAAACTATATATGGAGCTGACATATGAAAGGTTCAAATCTTCACTAAGTACTTTCCTCTAGCGCGCATATATGCAAAACATGTGCTAGCCCTTTGGTTGCAAATTTGAGTCGCTTTAAGCTCATCATTTTGTCCTGCCCTGTTGATAATTGGATCAACTCCAGTATCCTGCCTGGTGAACTGCAGCAGCATCTGTGGAATTTAACTAGTTGTACATATCGTAGATGCATATATAGAAATAAATTTCTCAAATCCTTTCGCACCGAAGGCCAGGCATAATGATGCTGGTCAGCTCCTTCAGAAGAGAGGGGCAACTTCTCGCCAGATACTGAAAACCATCACTCTCCATGACCACTTCCAGATTGCAAGGAGAAGCAATGAACTCAAGGCATGCCTCCTTTAGACCATGACAGCCATGCTTCTGAGCTACTACCAGTGTGCTCACCACCGTCTCTCTGTCGATGTATTTGTGCAGCATTACCTCGCATATCAGCTTTAGCCTCTCCATGTTGTACTTGTTTGCCGCAACAAGCAGATGTTGGGCCATGGCTCTGTCACCTTCGTCAATCTCAGGCAAAGAGTCGGTGTAGATGAAGTGGAGACGAGCCTTGAACACTCTAGGTTCCATGTCATTAATATGCACGGTGGCAGCAGCTGGCTTCTTCTCCTTCGTGGTCCCAAAGAGCTCGGCCATGAACACTGACGACCGAGAGGCAAGAATACTCCGATGTGCGGTAAAGGTCTTCCTTCCAACCTTGAACTTCACATCCCCTTCAACTTTGCCGGCTAGGAGGTCCCCGAGATGCGAAGCAGCTCAGGAGGTGGCACCACGGGTACATGTCGTGTCGTCTTTGAGTGCATATCGCCATACACAGTGACCTCACACTTGATTTTAAAACTGTCATCATACAGGTAAGGCGATGACTCCAATTCCTCCCTACTGATATAGTCAAGAAAGCCCCAAGTTGGACACGTGGCCGAAAATTCTGATATGATAGTTGTTTTACTGTGGCTTGACACTGGCTTGCCGACCTGGTTGAGTAAACTGAACCTGGCTCGTGCTTTAGCTTTGCAGTTGTTACCATCCTCAAAGCGTATGAACATGGATATCCAATCCGAGCGCTCGTCGTCGATACCGTCAGGGTAGTACAAGACGCGCCACTTATGCCCGCCGACGGTGAAGGCGCCGGAACAGACGCTGTTGCCGACGCCGAGCAATCCCTGTGTCTCGGAGAACCCCTGGACCTTAAGCATTCTTTCTTAAGCCCATGGCAACCACGCTGCTCAGCTAGTACCAGCGTATTCACCACCGTTCTTCCTTCGATTTTCCCCTGCAACATTTTCCAACAAATCAGCTTCAGCCCTTGCAAGTTGTACCTGTCCGCCGCCACAAGAAGAAGCCGAGCCATCTCCTTCTTGTCCCCCTCGTCTATCTCCGGCAGCTCATCGGTGTAGATGAAGTGGAGCAAGGCCTCAAACACCCTACCCTCCATGTTGTCCATCCGCAGGTGAACCACCCCGGCGCCGGCGTGTGCGACTTCACGACGACGACTCCAGCTCTGCCCTCTTTGATGAGCTTGTGGAAGCCCGAAGACGGAGACGTGCTGGAGAAAGTGCACACGTCGCTGGTGGTCGCGTACGGTGGCACGGGATGTCCGGCTTTGTCGAGCAAGCTGGTCGAATATTTCACCTTGATGACGTTGTCAGCTGCAGCGTGGTCAAGATCATCATCTCCTAGGAAGAAGAGGTCGAAGCAGATCCAGTCGGCGCTGTCCTCGTCGCAACCGTCAGGGTAGTATCTGACGCACCAGCTATGGCCGCCGACGCTGAACGCGCCGGACATGGCGCCGTGGCCGACGCCGAGCACGCCCTTGGTTTGGGAGTACCCCTCGATCTTGAGCGTGTGCCACCCGGTCGCCGTCTCGGCCGAGTAGGTACGGTTTCCGCGTTGCGAGTTCGTGGTGGACGGCTAGTGCGACGGAGATCGGATTACACCAACGCACGGCGAGGAGAGGCGGACAGGGACAAATATGTAGGCGTGGCTGGTTCGATTCAGGAAGAGCATCGGTTTAGTCCGTGGCTCAATCCCCTGCCGATTCCGATGTGAGTTCGAGACCTATCCAGCTTGCTTGTTCTTTTCTTTGGAAGGAGGACCTAGGCTCTTTTTTTTTTAAGGAGAACCGAGTCCATATTGATTTTTTTTTTTATTGAGGGGACCATAAAAATCATTTAGGGAATGTAATTTTATTAACCTGAAAACTCAAATTCTAAAATAAATAACTTTTAGAATATGATATTTGATCACGAGAAAGAGAGCGAGGACTGGGGCTTCAGGATGATTTGGCCCATGACGCACTAGCTGACAGGTCAGAATACTAATAGTGATGTACGATATTCATCACAAATTCTCAACTATATTGACTGGTAGGCTCATGTTATATTGACTAGGATGCCTGGTGGCATTTTTCCAGAATGTTGGGTTTAGTGATGATTGTTTTTCGTCACAAAACCTGAAATAATATGTGGTGGGCCCATAATTTGTTTGTTAGGATCCCACGATGGCATATTTTGCAAGTTAGGTTCAGTCACATGTTTTCTGTAACATAATTTTACATTTCTGGCCTGTGGGGACCAATTGATATCAGTGACAAATTTCCAATATTCACAAAAGATGGCCATTTTCGTAAAACTGAGTGATCTGTTTTGAATTTGATAGTCGTCACAGTGTTTTCATCACTAGCAGCCGGTTGCTTGCAGTAAGAGTAGCCAAGATGTACAAAGATGATTGGAGCAAAATCTGGTCATATGAATGAATTCAAGAGAAGAGAAATCAAATCATCACAACGATCATACTGGATCTCAATTTGATATTGAAATCCAACAGAAGTTTTTAAAAGCATCCTGACAAAATTAATATCAGATACAATCCAAACAACGTATGTTTTCTGGCTTGAGATTAGTGTGCAAATCCGATTATGTGTGCTGGCAAGCGGAAGGCTCTAGTGTAAACGTATTTATATGTGTACAATATACATATTCAAATATGATGTACGCCTATACTTGTCAACTTTGAATAATGTTTTAATTTGAATTTTCTACAACCTTGGTTCAAATCGTGATTGAAATTTTGGGTGATATGCACACCTTCTTGGCGCATTCCCATGGTGGCTAAGTGCACATGAAAAACTAGGGCGCATTCCCACGGTTGCTGCAAAACTAGGGCATACTGAAGGGGTTTACAAAGTATAAACTCAGATAGTTGTGCCATCTCAATCTGATAATTAAAATTAACAATTGTTTTTGAAAATGCAACCAAATTCATTTAGCAACTTAAATTGGCCCAAAATATAGACATAGTACATGGCTATATATTAGAACATAACAAGAAGAGAAAAAAATAAATAAAGTGCCTTACTAATTTGATATGGCAAACAAATTGAATCTATATATGATTAACAATGTTTCACAATTGGCACATTTGGCTGCATCGTATGCATGAGAAGAGATCTTATCTAATGATTTATAACCTTTACCACTACCACCAGCTATTTCTTTGAACTTCCACAGGTGAATTAGGAAGCTTTGCAAGCACCTCCTCGAAGAGAGCAGGGCAACTGATTCTCAAATGTTGGAAACCGTCACTCGCCATGAGCGCCACCTTACGATTGCCAATGCACTCTATGAACCTGCAGCACGCTTCCTTAAGACCAGTGAAACCATGCTGCTCCGCCAAAACTAGTGTAGTTGCCACGTTTGTTGCGTCCGCACGGCTAAGCAAAATATCCGTGCAAATAATCTTCAGCTTCTCAAGGTCGTACCTATCGGCTGCCACAATCAAATGCTGAGCCATTGCTACCTTATCCCTATCATCGATCTCAGGGAGGGCATCCGTGTAGATGAAGCGGAGCATGGCCCTGAACACGTTTGGATCCATATCATCGATCTGTATGTAGGCCATGTCCTTCTCTTTCATGTGGCCGAAGAGCTCCGCCTTGAAAACCGCCGACCGAACAGCGAGCACAATCCTGTGTGCAGGGAACAGCTCACCACTGACCATGAACGTCACATCTGCCCCCAATCTGCTCGCTAGAAGGTCACCAAGATGCTGCTGCAAATCTGGATGTGCCGCCACCAAGGAAGGTGGCACGGCGCAGGGCTCTGGGTGCACGGTGCTGGTTCCAACACTTGCCTCTTTAACAACGGTGACATTGCAATGGATCCGAAGAACATCTTGTGTTAGATACCACCACTCGAATGTCTTTCTTCTGATGAATTTTCTGCACCCCCAACGTGCCGGAGGAAATCCAGCGACTAACGAGAAAGTACTTACTGGGCTGACCTTTAAGTAATTCAGGACTGGCTCGCCGTACTTGTCTAGTAAGTAGAACTCGAATTTTGCCCTGACCTCGTCGTCCATATTGGCAGCTGGGTGATCAAGGTGGACGAACACGGATATCCAGCCGGCGCGCTCCAGGAGTGAACCTTCGGGGAAGCATTGGATGTACCAGCGGTGCCCCCCGACGGTGAACACTTCGGAGTTGACGCTCACACCAACGCCGATGCCGTTGGTATCTGAGTAGCGGTCGATATTGAGAATATGCGCGCCGGTTATGGTCTCGGAGATGATGGTCGGCGTGATAGTGCTGCTGTCGCTGGCAGCTGACGAGGAACTGGCGGCACCCATACGTATATCTACGCTTTTTATGTAGGTAACGAAAAGGAATTTTTTTCCAAGAGTTGCTAATATTCAGGTCGACGAGACAGGTAAATCAGGAAGGTTGTTACACGGAGCTGCGAAGATTTAACTTGGCGTACATGCTAATATATGATGGAGCTTTCGTACGTGTACTCAAACTAGGAAAAGTAAATTAACTCGGATTGGAGAAGAAAACGATTCTGTTGTCGAACGATCTCAGGGAGGGCATCCGTGTAGATGAAGCGGAGCATGGCCCTGAACACGTTTGGATCCATATCATCGATCTGTATGTAGGCCATGTCCTTCTCTTTCATGTGGCCGAAGAGCTCCGCCTTGAAAACCGCCGACCGAACAGCGAGCACAATCCTGTGTGCAGGGAACAGCTCACCACTGACCATGAACGTCACATCTGCCCCCAATCTGCTCGCTAGAAGGTCACCAAGATGCTGCTGCAAATCTGGATGTGCCGCCACCAAGGAAGGTGGCACGGCGCAGGGCTCTGGGTGCACGGTGCTGGTTCCAACACTTGCCTCTTTAACAACGGTGACATTGCAATGGATCCGAAGAACATCTTGTGTTAGATACCACCACTCGAATGTCTTTCTTCTGATGAATTTTCTGCACCCCCAACGTGCCGGAGGAAATCCAGCGACTAACGAGAAAGTACTTACTGGGCTGACCTTTAAGTAATTCAGGACTGGCTCGCCGTACTTGTCTAGTAAGTAGAACTCGAATTTTGCCCTGACCTCGTCGTCCATATTGGCAGCTGGGTGATCAAGGTGGACGAACACGGATATCCAGCCGGCGCGCTCCAGGAGTGAACCTTCGGGGAAGCATTGGATGTACCAGCGGTGCCCCCCGACGGTGAACACTTCGGAGTTGACGCTCACACCAACGCCGATGCCGTTGGTATCTGAGTAGCGGTCGATATTGAGAATATGCGCGCCGGTTATGGTCTCGGAGATGATGGTCGGCGTGATAGTGCTGCTGTCGCTGGCAGCTGACGAGGAACTGGCGGCACCCATACGTATATCTACGCTTTTTATGTAGGTAACGAAAAGGAATTTTTTTCCAAGAGTTGCTAATATTCAGGTCGACGAGACAGGTAAATCAGGAAGGTTGTTACACGGAGCTGCGAAGATTTAACTTGGCGTACATGCTAATATATGATGGAGCTTTCGTACGTGTACTCAAACTAGGAAAAGTAAATTAACTCGGATTGGAGAAGAAAACGATTCTGTTGTCGAATACCAGATAGCAGGCTGCTGTACGTACGCAGCCTGGAATCCTACTAGGATAAGGCAGGCCGCCATGCATCAAAATTAACTCAGCATGTAGATCATGTTTGTTCCATATATGAGATGAACTGGACTGCACATTGTTCATCATCACGGCCGTGAGCCATACTCAGTGCCCGTAACGGCCGTTGAGCACATTCCTCATCATTCTTCTTCATCATGTTTGGATGTAAGAAGTTTTGCAGTTTTCAAAATCATGGTATTGCTAAAGGTCTAACTATTCTGGATTTTTAAAAACTCCAGTCCTGACCTCTTTTTTCTAAACTATGGTTTTGCTTGGCACTTGTTTTTAAAACCCTGATTTGTTAATACTTTTGTTTTGTAAAACTATATCACCCAAACAGGCCCTAGCTTCATTTGCATTACTAGTGGATTCCTTCAAACGCCTGAATGAAGTCTAATAGTATTGGCTAGCAACAAGGTCCACTGACTCAAGTCGCTACTTTTTTGGATTGCAAAAGGCTTAATTTATTGGAAATATCTATGTTACCGGTGCTTGAATTTTTCTTATTATTTTCAGTCAATCATCTTAGCCGTCGATCTTTGGTTGCACGGTATTCTCTCTCTCAACCACCTACCATCTCCGGGCCTCCTGCCATTCGCGTGCGCGAGGAAACGAGCGCCTCTCGCGCACCCCCTCGCGCGGGCCAGCTGGGCATCCCGAACGACCGCGCGCGCTTGCGAGTTGCGGCAGCTAGCGCGAGCACCGAGACATCCATTTTTCTTTTGTTCCCGCGCGAAAGGCAATTAGTTCGCGTCGCCGTTCCATTCCTCACAAGCAACATAAATGTATTTCGCTTGCCTGTATTCCAATACTGATGTTCTGATTCAATACTAAAACAAATAGTTTTCTCATATGTAACATATAGACCCACTATATAGAACAAAATTCATATACCTATTGAAACAAATAATTCCATGTAGAACATGAGGATCAACATGTAGTCTAACTAGGTGGAACAAATCTATATGTCTATTAGAACAAATAATTTTCTTATGTGAACCACATGGATTAACTACGTGGAACAAATCAATGTGAATATTGAAACAAATAGTTCTCATGCGAAACATATGGACTAACTAGGTGGAACAAATCTATATATCTATTGAAACAAATAATTTTCTCATGTGAAACACATGGATTAACTGCGTAGAACAAATCGATATGAATACTGGAACAAATAGTTCTCATGTGGAACATATAGACTAACTAGGTGGAACAAATCTATATGCCTACTGGAACAAATAATTTTTTTATGTGGAACACATGGATTAACTACGTGGAACAATTCGATACGAACACTAGAACATATTATTTTTTCATGTGAAACATATGCACTATGTCAAACAAATCCATATGTCTAATAGAACAAATAATTTTCTTAAGTGGAACAAACTTGAAACAAAACGTTAAAAACATATGGACTAACTAAGTGGAACAAATCTAAATGTCTACCGGAACAAATAATTTTCTTATGTGAAACACATAGATTAACTACATGGAACAAATCGATATGAATACTGGAACAAATAGTTCTCATATGGAACATATAGACTAACTAGGTGGAACAAATCTATATGCCTACTGGAACAAATAATTTTTTTATGTGGAACACATGGATTAACTACGTGGAACAATTCGATACGAACACTAGAACATATTATTTTTTCATGTGAAACATATGCACTATGTCAAACAAATCCATATGTCTAATAGAACAAATAATTTTCTTAAGTGGAACAAACTTGAAACAAAACGTTAAATTCTATTAAACAAATGTATCTTTCGCTTTAAAAACATAAGAGAAGAAAAAGAAAATCAACCAGTGGAGAAAGTTGTTTGTAAGCAAGCACGTAAGTTGCTGAATAAAATTCAATTCAATAAACTAGAAAAAAAATTCACACGTGCACCAATCTTTGATAGGGTAAATAGGTAGGCATCAGCAAAATAAGTAGAGCTTATGCACCAATCTCGAGACGAATGACTAGAAATCAACAAGAGTTTTTTAATTAAAGAAAATAAATGGTAAGGAATCACTTTGACATCTGCGGATGATACATAGGCATGTATATATAACATGCAACTTTCTTACAATTCACTGCTTGGCTTGATAGTTGATACAACGTGTTCACAGGAGCCGTTTCTATTAAAAAAGAACAGCTAAAGCAATGCATCATTCAATTAGTACGTAAGCGTGTGAGAATCGCGGGAAAAAGAAAGACCGTAACTACCTGAAAACTACACGTGACAGTGTTTTAGTGGAGAAAACAAACAAATCACGTACTGGACACAGTTACAACCAGCCCACCTCGTCCGCCGCGGCCCACTACGTCCGCCTGTTAGGTGCGTGCGCGCTGTGCGCCTGCGCCTCGTTAGGGTGCGCGAGAAGTTGTTTCAACTCGCGTAAGCGAGTACGATGAATCCCGGCGGCCGGCGGCCCCCTTGCCATCTCGCTTGCCCACCTCAGCACACTCAACTCTGCCCTGATGGACTACCCTGAGAACTTATCGGCGGCGAAAATCTCTCTCCCCTAGAATCTTTGCTGAAAACTCCTTCCTTTTTTGCCCTCAAAAGAAAATAAAAGATCTGTTTTCGGCCACCGTCAGTTTATGAAGTGTGTAATATGTTTCATTTCTCTTTAAAAACAGCCCATTACAAATTGACAACCGTAACTAGTATTACTTTATCTGTGTAACAATGATTACATGCATGCATATAGCTCTAACCGACCAAAAATTGCATGCATAGTAAACAACCAAAGCTGTAATTTTTTTGTCCTTCCTAAATCTGAGCAGTGGTGGTCTCTACGCGAACCTTAATCACGGTGACATCGCACCTAATCTGGAAACAGTCGAGATGTGAAAACCGCTCCAAATCCACCCTTCTGACAAATTTTCTGTATCCCCAACGTGGCGTACCGTCGACTAAGGAGAAGTTCAATCCTGCCCCTGTCTTCTTTCCCGAGATCTTCGATCCCCTCCTGTCGAGTAATGTGAGGGCGAATCGTGCCTTGACGACGTCGTGCTTATCCGCTGGGCAATCGAGGAAGAGGTAGAGCTATATCCAGTCGGCGCATTCCTCGCGTTCGCCGTCGAGGAAGTAGGCGATGTACCAGCTGTGCCCTCCGGCCATGAACGTGCCGGAGTTGATGCTCTTGCCGACGCCGTGGCCCCTTGTGTCGGCGTAGCTGTTGATCCGGAGGATGTGCGACCCGGTGGCCGGCTCGGGCACGACCGTCGACGTGCTGCAGCTGCCGCCGCCGGCGGCGCCGCAACAGGAGGAAGAGGTGTTTCCCATATTGATCCGCCAAAGCCTCGTGAGCGTAGTACGCCCCCTGCAGGGGTGTTATGTACATGTCCGGTTGTATCGCAAGACATAGGAATCGTATACAAAACAATCTCCAATTCGGATCCAAATCATACTTAGTAATTTTTTAAAACTAAAATAATAAACGGAGAGAAAAATTACCCCGAGCCACGGACACTGCTACCCAAAAATCAATGAACTATAGTAGAAAGTACAATAAAATGCTCCTAAGAATATACAACCTTTGTTTGTTTTGCAAGGAAAAGACTATACAACCTTTGTTAAATACAGAAACTCTGTAATTAAACCCCTAGAACTTTAGGCTCTCCCTAAAAATAAGACCTCACGGAGCAATCTTGGAAATCAGCTCGTCCAGAAGGCCGGGGCAACTACGCTTTAGATGATCATAACCTTCGGTTGCCATGGCCGCCTTAAGATTACCGTGAGACATGAGAAACGCAAAGCCAGCCTTCTTCAGTCCTTTGCAACCATGTTGCTCCGCCAAAACCAGCGTCTCAGCTACATTGCTCTTGTCGATGTGGTTGCAGAGCAACTCCTCGCATATCAGCTTAAGCCTCTTCAGGTCGTACCGGTCGGCTGCCACAAGCAAATGCTGAGCCATGATGATTTTGTCTTCCATGCCTATGGAAGGTATCGAGTCGGTGTAAATGTAGTGGAGCATTGCTCTGAACACGTTGGGTTCCATGTCGTTGATCTGCACACGAGACGCTGTGTTCTCCATCATGGACCCGAAGAGCTGCGCCTTGAACACCGGTGACCGTGCCGCAAGCACGTTCCTGTGAGCCATGAACAACTCGCCGCCAACATCGAAAGTCACATCCGTCGCTGCTCCCGCCCAGAAGATGCCGCGGAGCTCCTGGTTCAGTTTGGGTGGCGGCACCGTGACAAACTTCTTATTTCTCATGGATTTCTCTCGGGAACGCTTCGCGATGGCTAATCCTTCTGTCAAGACAGTGACTTCGCACCTGATGCGGAAGCTATCATCTTTCAGGTAGTTGGATCCTTCCAAATCGTTCCTTTTCATGAACATAGGGAAGCCCCATGAACTGGAAGCTGAGAAGCGTTTTGCGTTCTCCGTGTACCTGACGTGTGCGATGACAGGATTTCCCTCCTGATCGAGCAAAGAGAACTTCAATCTTGCCCGGACGACGGTTTTATCATCAGTAGGATCGGGAGGGATGAAGTCGACATAAAGTGATATCCAATCAGCGGCTTCAGTTTTTGAGCCATCAGGGTAGTATTGGATGCACCAGGTGTGCCCTGCGACGCGGAAGCTGCTGGAGATGATGCTCTTGCCAACACCGAGTCCCTTGGTTAATGAGTAGCCCTTGATCCGGATATCATGTTCCTTGGTCACGGCGTCGGCGACGATGGTCGATGCGCTGTCGTCCAAGTCGCCGGAGGCAGACGAGGAAGATTTGTTGCCCATAATGGAGAGCGTTTGTTATTTGCCGCGAATTGAAACAGGGGTAAACAGGGGAGGCTGTTACGGCGAAATCTGAGACACGACTGTCGTCGTATACGCTGGTCGACGATCCGGAATTCGGAATTTATATGACAGGTGTACATTGTTCAATTCTTCTATGATTCTGAAATATACCGATACGTATGTAACTGTCGGATACCGATGAGGATACATACAGCTGCATACATATGAAGCCTGGAGACAGACACGGAGACGGCTTGCACTTGCCCAACAAGGGGTGCTGGGGCTCACGAAGAATATATACGCACTATTGAAACTGGAGCGAATTTCCTTGATGGGGACCAGTGTTCTTTTTTTTTCTTGAGGGACCAATTGTTCTAACGACACAAGATGGGTGATGCTCTAGGCCGAGTCATGAAGGGACGACGATCGCATCACAGTTATGTGGGCTACACTCAAAAACCTAGGCCGAGATTTTTGCCTAACTAGCTTTTTTTTAGATAATGAGAAGATTGTATTAATTTTCGGCCTTGGCTTTATAAAAAGTTACAAAACCACGATGGCCTTGACTTTCTAGAAGGTTACAGCCAAATCAACCACAGATAAAGCCGGCCATCATCAGAAATGCACAATCGCTACACTATTGAAACAAACAAAACAAACTAAAAAAAGGACTCTTACAGCAATCTTTGTTGTCTTCTGGTGTTGTTTCTTTAGTACGGTTGACTCTTTATGTCCATTCTTTCACCACTTCAGGTATCGGACAAAATCGAGCATAGGCCAATCTAATGCTGAACAACATATTTTGATTGAAGCAAAAACCACTCAAATAGCCATAGACGAAGAATTTGAAATAAGCTGCAGGAGATCGTGACCTGAGAGGACCAACAAGCCAGAATAATCTTCAAGACACTGCCTCAGGATGCAGCATTAAAGACGCCATCGATGCCTATCTGAGATCGAGTTTGGATTTTCACCTGGAGATTCACGAACATGGGGGTGAGCTTGATAATAACGCCTCGGAGGTGAATTGCGCCCGAGAGTGTCATCAGTTGTCGGTGCCAGCAATCGCCGGCTTGGCTTTCGCCATTTGATCCAAACCCACCACCTGAATGCAATGGAAAGGGAGAAGCAACACCACGGCTGCTCGTACTTCGATCTGCCACCACCAAGCCAAGAGCCAACAAGATCACGCAGCAGCAGAATGAGTCCACCACTACCAAGATGCAGCCGGCTGCCGATGCCGCTACCTTACAGCACGATGCGCTGCCATGCCACAAGGAGACAACGCCGCGCGCCTTGAGGCGCGCCGTCGTGCCACATGCTAGCACGACACGCCGTTGTGGGCGAGGACGACGACTGAAGCGCCAGACGAGACACTAGATCTGTTGCTAGGCCGATGCGCCATGCCGCCGGAAGGCTACGATGCACACACCGCGATGGCGAGGCACCGCCGCAGCCTCAACGAGGACGCACCGACGAATGCGCAAGGACGTGCCCCATCTTAGATGAATTGGCCATCCCGGCGACAGATCGAAGACTCCGCCATCATCTTCGCTTGTGCGGGAGGAAGAAGATCGATTTCAACGACAATACGACCCCGCCGCTGCCATCCCAGCCTGCTATCCGGGTTATTCAGGTAGACATAGCTCCGGCGTCGACAGGGTTGGGGGAGGAAAGGAGAGGGGTGGTGATGACGGGGTGGGGGCCGAATTTCCTATAAATAGCGCGCGCTACCCATAGCCCACACATAGCGCGCTTTAAGATTCGTGCTAAGAACCCATCCAACGACTATTATTCTTTCTTCTACCCTCCTCTCCCGAACCCATGACCTGCACAACACAGCCGCCGCCCTCCTGGCTGGATTCCCCACGCCGCCGTCGCCCCTCGGCTTCCCCTTGCCCTCCCCCCGGTTTCCCCGCACCGCCGCCATTGGAACAATTGTTTCGGCCGTCACCAGAACTTTTCCGGCGGCCGGAACAATTGTTCTGGGATGTCGGATTCGCGACGACGGCGACGCGCGTCGGAGCGGCGTGGAGGAGCCGGCTACACATAGGCGGTCCGATGGGGGCACCACCCATGTCACCTGTCGTCAAGCCAAGGGCTGCGTGCACCCCCGCTGCCAGGAGTGCAGGGCGATCCACGCCTTACTAGCATTGTCCCCGACAGCCCTGGCGAGGACAGACAGCTGGGAGCCCCATTGAGCTTCTTAGCTGCATAGAGGAAGGAGAGAAAGAAGGATGGTGGAACAACAAAGAAGGACAGAATGGTCATTTTACTCACTTGAATTCTCTAAACTAGCTTTTTACTGGCGAGTGTGTCTCAAACACTAGCCACATAACCGTAGTGTGTCTCAGACAAAAATTATTTTATTGGTCTATTGTGGGTGAAGTCACACTCTGTAAGTGTGCTCTAGACACTCGAGGATATCACATATAGTACTCCAAGTGCTACAAACAAACACTATTTTGTGTCAACCATGACATATAGTACTCCAGTAGTACTCCAGCACCAGCACCAGCACCAAGCCAATAATCGATACATTTAGTGCTACCAAGCTACTACTCATGGCATTTCATAGTCGACATTGAACTCCCTCATGGCTACCATGAGATGAGGGCGCGGTTCGTCCTCATTTCCAAAAAGCAAGTACTGGTGAAACACGTTGGGTGTGTCGCTGTGGCTGATGTAGGACGCCACACTCCTCCTGCGAGACAAGTCAAGCAAGTACCCTGTCCCTTGGAACTGCTGGAACTGGCGTGCCTTGATCCCTGGATGGACATTGGAGGCATCTCCCCACTCACTCCATCGTGGAGGAAACCTCTTATTTGGATCGATGATGTAGCGATCCTCCCTGTAAGCAACCAACCACCTCACCACTATACTCACACACAAATGTGCCAAGCTGTATCAAGTTGAGTGTTCGCTGTAGAGCGGAACACTTCCAACCAGTGCTTCATTCCCCGTTGTGTCACCCGGTTCACACAAGTGATGGGGCATCCACACATCCACACAGAGCACCACACTCGTACACCAACATTCTTCTTTTTGCACTCGCACCTCAATCCACATACCGCTGCACAGTGGCAGCCTCCCTCCTGCTTCACCGGCGAAAAGTCGGTGGACACAATGTACTCAAAATCGAGAGGAGACCTATCATCGTCCACCAGATTGCAGACGGGAACACTGCTAGGTTCCTTCCCACCGAACAGTCGAGCGAGATGTATTGACGGAAGGATTTTGGAGACGATAGCGTGCTTGAGCAGTTTTGCAGTGTTCCAGTTCTTGCTGCCCAGCTGTTCGTCCTGGCTCGGGACACGCAGAAACTTGAACTCGCAGACATCGTGGCCCGACTTGCCAGTGCCAAAGTCGGAGCTGACGACCTTGTAGAGGCCGTCGTAGACGTACACCTTGTGGTTGGGGATGGTGTCGCATGTGTGGCCACGGATGTCGTGCACCTCGATGTCGAAGACGTAGCTGTTGTGGAGGGCGCACTTGCTGCCCTGAAGCTTCTGGTCAGTGTGGTGGTCGAGGCGGTTGTGCTCGCGGCCGCCTCTGCTGGTGTAGACAAGGACGTAGTCGCCAGTGTCCTCTTCATCAAGGTAGCCTCCCGAGGAGACGATTCTGGTGGCGAAGGGTTGGCCCTCGGTGACGACGCTGCCAGGGATGTAGCTGATGCCGGCCTGCAGCGCGGCGTGGCGTGAACAGGAGCGGATCCAGAATGAGGGGGGCCAAGCTGTAGTATTTAGGTCTTGAGGGGGGTACAAAACAAAATTTTGCATCAAACTACATGGTCTCTGATCGCCCCTCTCCCCCCTGCTTCCCGCCACTGGGCGTGAAGACCAAGACCAACAACTCAGAGCTCGGACCAAGTGGCGTGGGTAGCCTCTTTTCTTCCTTCCCCCTGACACTCACTCACAAAACCATAAATTATTTAAATAATTCTCATTTTTGTTCTTACTTAGGGCTCCTTTGGAAGCTCGCATCCCGACCATTTCCCGGGGTAGGGTGGCCACGCTGGAGGAGGTCCCGTTTCGATCGCCGAGCGTTTGGAAGACCACCGCGTAGTATTCGGCCCGGTTTGACTGGTTTCGACGGGGTCAGTTTCCACGCCTCAACAGGCTCGGCCGCTGGCCCCAGCTTTTTCCCGTCCTCTTGCTCGCGCTCTTCGCCACTTGTCAGCTGGTGTCCAGCACCGCCACCTCCTCGACACAGGTGGAAGAGTGTGACCATTGCCTCCACGACGCATGCTACGTGTTCTGCCGCTGTTCTGTTCTGCCCCATCTATTCGAGCGACGCGTCGGCCGGGCCACCGTTCTCTCCTCCGGTCTGCTCCTTCGATTTTCCCAGGGTTGTGTTGCCGTGTGCTCCTAAAGTCAGGAGTGGATTTTATCTCAACGACGGGGAGCACGCACCCGGGGTGCGAGTGGCCAGGGGACTCCCCCGTCGGGTAACCTAGCCCTGTGTTGCTTGCCCTACTTACCCAAAGGAAGCCTTAGTGGTGTGGGTAGCCTCTTTTCTTTCTCCCCCCCCCCCCCCCCGCCAACGAGTTAGAGCAGCGGAGGAAGAAACCGTTGACCCAGCGGTGAATACATCACCAGAAGGGATGCTGAGGGAGGGGGGAGGAGGGGGGGGGGGCAGGGTAGC
>LAPY01000557.1:1951-17994 GCA_000970635.1 Eragrostis tef
GGGGTGGACGGGAGGCATCTCCGCGCGCGTGTACGTACGTGCACGCGCGTGGTGGGTTGGTTGCTCCCGGTTGTGTTCGAGAGAGCCGAGAGCGAGCGGCAGCCACGGGGTAGCGAACGGGAGTGTGATGGCGATCAATGATCGACGATAGGATGAGTTGGCCTATATGCGTGGTATGATGAGAGGCTGCCGTGCGCGCTTTCTGCTGTTTTTTTTGGGCCAGGGAAGAGGATGCATGATGGGATGATGGCACGGCTCTTATAACGGCCCCCCCGGACGGTGAACCAGCTGCAGCCTTTGCCAAAAAGATTGGTGCATTTTCTTATAACGTGGCGCTTTGAGTCTCCAGTCAACACTTTTTTTTCTCGTGCTTGGGAACCTATGTCGACTTCGTCAATATCATGCTGTGCTTGAGCAAATTAGCGCTTCAACCGGCCTGGAGGCTGGACCTTGGACAGGCACGGATTATCATGTTTAAAGATAGCATTAAAAATTGAGGTTTCAGCCACGCACGCGCAGTATTTTTATACTACTTCTACAAGTAGTAGAAAGCTTGGGCTACATCCTAGTACTACTTGCCTAAATACCTTACGAGACAAAAGTTAGTTAGTTGTACGAGAGCGCCTTTCATTTGATGCTTTATAACATTCGAACCACTTGATGCCATCCATCATGTACACATCTACTAGTACCATTCTTTTGGTATTCTGCCGAGCGTGTTCGACATGCATGCATGTTTGTAAAGCTGATGCTCTCAAAGAAGAGTCTCATTGTAATGAAGGGAGCGCGTTGTTCAAGGTGGCAACGACGGCAACACACCGTGCACCTCCCACATTGCCCAAGAAGGTAATGGCAGCGAACAGCACCATGCATCTTCCACAGTTCCACCAGCAGCAGCAGAGACGGGAAGAACCGTGCGGCGAGAGCGACACGCCGCGCGTCCCGAGCCTGCCGATGCCGTGGACTAAGGTAGTGTTTGGTTGCTTGTATCAGTTTCATTCTGTATGAAATGGTTCAATGGATCAGACGATTCTGTATCAAATGGTTCAGGTAAGGTGTTTGCAGGGGCGAAGCTACTTAGAGCTTCCCGAGTGCACCGGCAACAGGGAAAAAAGCTAAATTCAGTGATTTAGTTCTGTTATTTTACCTAAATGGCACCACCCAGGCAGCAGCGACACTCGGGTCGATGGATTGCTAGCTTCGCCACTGGGTGTTTGGTTTTTTGAATGAGATGGTTCATGCTTTTGTTTGCTTGACTGTATAGAATGGTTCAGGATGATACATGTTCATGTTTGGTTGATTGAATGGGTTAAGTATGAAAACCTTCCTTTGATATGTAGTAACTTTACCTTCATAGTATAATTGTATCAGTTTGTCCCAAGATTATGCAAGAAAGACCCTGGATATCATGTCATTGAATTAAGGCCTATAAATAATAGAGTAATTCAAAAATTGTCCTTCATCTAATGTTCGAACGGTCTTATTCATCCTTCCCCTATTGTGTCCTTATCTCCTCAATCCTCGATTTATCTACTCAATCCTTGATTCCAGCCATGTGTTGCCTGCTGAGCAATCGTGTAGCGACAAGCAAGAGCATGCGGTGCTTGCAGCAGTGAGGCACACAGCCAGGAGCCGGTCAACGGGTGCGCGCGGTGATAGTTCCCGCGTCAGAAGCTTGGATGCCTGGAGGCGAGATGTCTTGCGGTTGCCGGCGGAGATGGGCATAGCAGGAGGCCGGCAGCAACGCCACCAGGAGGGAGGTCGGAGTGAGAAGGAGAGATGCGCGAGAGAGAAGGAACAGGGAAGAAGAATCATAGGCGGTGAGCTAATCATGACCGGTCTATCCTGAACGGCGTGGTGCGGTCTTTTTTCTCGCACGGGATGGTGCGGCGTTCGTATAGAATATTCTTCGAATATGTATGGGTCGGTCTTGCACGAGCTCGTCTCATTCAACAAACCAAACGCGCGGACACCTCTGATTCAGTATCATCTGATGCAGGATGAGGTTGATACATCAATCCAAAACTACCCAAGTGGCCATTCTTTTTACCGCGCGCCTGGAGCGAAACAAGCGTGTCGGCGTGGGCGTTCGTGCTCCAATTCACCCGTCTCACCTGGCGCGCGTGAGAGGCAGCCAAGCGAAGCGAGTCGGGGTCGTCTTAAAAGCAGCACAAGCCACGTCGCTCGCCCGCGGTTTCATTCTTGTGCCTGGACGCCTGCGGCGGCTGTCGGTCACGGGCGCCGGCGCCGGCGTTTCAAGCGAGAGAGACGGACGTGACGAATGTTTTTGTTGCCGCGTCCGTGCCGTCGTGCTTTGTTTAATTTTTGTTGAAGATTCCTTCGACCGGCTTCCATCATGCCATCACGGATAAGTTTAGGCTGTTGTTCCTTCCATATCACGGCTCCCGAAACAGCAACATGCCGGGGTCATGTGTCATCTCTGTTTTAGAAATGGCACGGTTGGTGTGTAGGTGCCTTCGGGTGCGTTAGGCGCGGCCGTTTAGACACCTCTAAATTTTAATATTAAAGAAAATTTTATTATTTTTAAATAAACTTTAATGACAAAACATTTTTACAGATGGGTACATCTTTGCGAGACGAATCTAATGAGCCTAATTAATCTATGTTTTGCTACAACAGTAACCATCGTCTAATCACGCCTTAACTAATCTCATTAAATTCGTCTCGTGATTTAGACCAGAAGTTCTGCAGTTAGTTTTGTAATTTAATTTTGTTTAAGACAAGATTTTTTTTATTTAGACCTCTTTAAATTTTTCGTATTTCTTACTGTCTCCTCGTGTCTCTCCTGTTTTGAAAGAAAAAAATGAGTAAAGTTGAATACAAAACTACAACAGGAGTCGCAACTAGAGTACTAAACCATCTTGTTCATACTGTCGAGAATCGTTGGGATAGGGTAGCCGATGACATGAGAAGATTCAGAGGTACGCTTAGGCCGGTTTCAGTGGCCTTTTCATTTGAAATTAATTAAATACCACGTCAACAAAATTAATGACATGGCAATAAATTAAATATGAAAAACAGGACATGTCTTTCGTCCCTATGAAAGAAAGAAGGCACTATTTCCAACACAATGAAAGCTAAATAAAATTGTACTGAGAGTCTTTCTTTTCATTCTCAAGGATCATAACCAATAGATGATGTCCATCTAGTAATAATTTAATATATTAACAAGCCTATGAAAGTGTGACATGAAAGTAGGCATTGAGAGATGCGGTTTCATTTCATAAAATAAAAGTATAAAGCTGATGTGTCACTCTTGGAAACTACGAAATGAAAGTGTCCATTGAGATTGGCCTTAGTAAAAAAAAAGGGAAGTTGTTTTTAGCCCTTCATTTTGGGAGGGAAATGTTTACATGTGAATTGTATAGGTCGGGCCGAGAGTCAACCGGAAGCCCAACTCGTTCAGAGGGCGAAGTCTGCTACAGCCCATGTTTCGGCCTTCAATTGCGAAGTACGGCCCATTCGAGCCCATCGGTAGCAACCTAAGCTGGGTCAGAACTACTTTCCACCTTCCAGGCGTAAGCAAGCTTCCGTAAAAAAAAAAAAAACGTAAGCAAGCAATTCAGTGCATCGCTTTCGTAGCGCGACCTTATTACGTGCAACAAATCAATCATCATCCGATCCGCCTTTGCGTGCTGGAAAAGTACGCGCCCCATCGGAGGTGAGTAGGAGTACTTTTCAATTTCATCTCCTGCTGCTTCCTCGATAGGAGACGTGGTGGCCGTCAATCGCGGCGCTCATCAGGTCATCGCCCCAGCACACACACACACACAGCTCCGTAGATTTCAACAAGCAATCATGTGGCTGCTCTGCCAAGCCAAGCCACTCGAGGAAAAGAAGATGGAGCGTGTGATTGGCGAGGGCGCGCGCACGAACATCGTTTATCGACCCCGTCGATCACCACCGCACAGAATGGACTGGGTAGGTGTACGGCCGACCGAACTGTCTTTGACGTTCACTTCGCTTTCCCCTGTTTCTGCGCGTGCTCCTCGCACCCTGCTCATGTGGACTAGCCCGGGCCTGCATCTTGATACGCCAGGTGTTGATAGCCTACTCCCTGTTCGGGATGCAAGATTATTCCCTTGAAATCCGTCCGATACGTGTGAAGCTATGGCTGGCACTGGTGAACTGAAAGCACACACGCGAAGTCCCTTTCCCACGACCGGCCGGACAATCCGCAGCACGCCAAGTGAACCTTCCACGGACGCGACATATGTCTAAACGGGTTCGCAACTGATGGCGCCGCTGATGGCTGTGCTCACGTCGCCGTCAGCCGCCGCATGCGCCAAATAGACGGGTGCATTGCCGGCGATCGGTAGCATCTGTGTGCTCTGCTCTTGTATGGACTACGGACGGGGGCGCGAGCGGCTTGTGAGTTGGAGCCGGTGGCGACAGTGGCGTCATGAGGTCGTTATACGTGACGCGAGGTTCGTTCAACGAAGCGCATCGCGGCGATCGCGCGTTCTGGGCCTCCGGTGGCGCGCGTGCTTGGATGCTTGCGGATTTTCTTTGACTTGGGGGGAGAAGAAGGCCAAGTCGGCACCGGTCACTTGGGTCGCCTCCGTTTCTAGACGGGAGCATCAACCAAAAGGGAGATGCTCAAAAAAAAAAAAAAAACAAATCAACCAAAAGGGTCCCATGTAAAGTGCGGAAAGGATACGTGTTGGAGTGCTAGTTGTTCAGTGTTCACTTGGCTTTACCATCTAATAATTGGGATCCTTGTTCTTTGTAATTTCGAGAACGTCCTTTTTCTTTGCAATTTCAATGCATTTTCTTGCTGGTGTGTCATGTCAGGGCTGCAAGAATTTCCAGTCCCCAGAGCAGAGGATTTCAAAGCATGCAAATGACTGGGTTACAAAAAAGTTTACAGTCCCCAAAGAAAAGTTTTGCTCTGCAGGTGCCGTTTTGAAGATATTTCTCAAGACCACAGTATTTACAAGGCGCTCGTTGCTCTTGCTAAAAGAACCAAACAATCTTTGCCTGCTCCCAAGTATTTCTCACGTCGATACCATTTTTCCCCTCAACAATCCTCCGGCCTCATCGTCGCGCGCGGTCGTGTGGACACCGCAATCGTCACCTTTAACTAAAAAAAAGCTCAAAAGAAAATGGAAAAGGAATGATCCTCATCGTGGCTCGATCATGGAGATGGACACTTCGTTGACGGACTGCGTCTTGGCCGTGTCCGTCTTCATCCCCAGCGAGAACTCGGACACGGACACCGCCGTCTTCAGCCGCGTAAACAGCGGCGGCGCAGCGGGCGACGGCATCTGCGTCTGGTCGCCGCTGATCAGCATCAGCACCACGTTGGACATGGTCGGCCGGAGCTCCGGGTTCTCCTGCACGCACAGCAGCCCGACGTGGAAGCACCGCCACGCCTCCTCCCGCGAGTACGATCCCGCCAGCGCCGCGTCCATGAATTCGGCCGCCTTGTCCTCGTTCCACAGCTTCCAGGCCTGCACACAAATTTCAGTGCAAGATTTTTGGATGTCAGACACTCTTTTGGAAGTTTGGAACTAAGAAAAATGGGTTTAACTGGGGAAAGAATTTACATCTTGGATGAGCGTTTGCTGGTGCTCCTGAAGGTACATTGCGCCGTTTCGCTGCCCGCTGAGGATCTCCAGCACCAGAACGCCGAAGCTGAACACGTCCGACTTCACCGAGAAAACGCCCTCCATCGCGTATTCAGGAGCCATGTACCCACTGCATTTTGGTAAAACTTCAGTTCAGCATCCACTACAAGACGGCAGAGTTTTGTGCTCGATGAGCCATGGTAAACTGTATATCAACTGTGGCGCTGCACTTACTAGGTTCCGACCACGCGGCCAGTGTTCACCTCGTTGCTCTCCTCCTCGAAGATCTTGGCCATGCCGAAGTCGGAGATCTTAGGGTTCATCTTGTTGTCGAGCAGCACGTTGCTGGCCTTGAGGTCCCTGTGGATGACCTTGAGGCACGAGTCCTCATGGAGGTACAGCATGCCGCGAGCGATGCCCAGGATGATGCTCTGCCTCATCTTCCAGTCCAGCTGACCACTCTTCCTGGTGTCTGTTTACACAAATTAGGCCAACCACAGCTGTCAGATCGATTATTTCTGAACAATTTAGAACTCTGACGAATGTTACACGCCTACACTACACGTATGAGGCACATGGATGCAACTCGATTATTCATGCTAGTAATTAGCTTCCCATTGACCTATTTTGCATCGATCTGATAGCTGGGTTAGACCTAATTGACTAAAAATCAGTAAACTACGCATAGTTCAGAACCCAAGCACTGAGATCAGGTTAGGTGCATCCATGTGCACCTCCCATGTTTTCGCGTACGACCAGTTTCACACCAGACAGCCTGTACATTCTGCAATACTACAACCAAACCGTTTTTGTGTTCCACGACTCCAGAGCCCAGGCACATCACATCATTTCGGACGAAAATCGCGCTACGGTGCGAACAGAGAGGAAAAGAAATGGAGAATGAAGGGGAAAAGAAAACTAACCGAAGAGGAACGCGTCGAGGCTTCGGTTCGGGAGGTACTCGTAGATGAGCATCTTCTCGTCCTTCTCGACGCAGCAGCCCAGCAGCCTGACCAGGTTCCGGTGCTGCAGCTTGGCGATCAGCTCCACCTCGTTCCGAAACTCCGCCGCGCCCTGCCGGGACCTCGCCGACAGCCGCTTCACGGCGATCTCCGCGCCACCGCCCAGAACGCCCTGAACGAACATACCAAGAAACCAACAAGCTCTTAGCTGACCATCGTGCAAAGAACAGTTTCAGTAGCAAATGAATTAACAGGCGTCAGTGTTGTTTAATTACCCTGTAAACGGGCCCGAATCCGCCCTCACCGAGCTTGTTCTCCTTGGAGAAACTGTTGGTGGCCGCGTGGATGGAGGTCAGGTCCATCAGAGGCAAGTCTGAGTTGGACAGCGGCCTCAGCCTCTCTATCTGAGCTCTCCTGACAGCTGCAAGAACCACGAGAGCATCGTAATATTAACGCTAACATGTCACCAAAGCAGCACAGCTGGTGCAGCATCAATGCAGCGATCGCGGCATGTTCGAAGAACGAGAAGCTCACCGTTGCGCTTCCTCCACCTCCAGCAGTACACGCAGTAGCAGAGACTGCAGACGATGACCACCACCAGAATCGACACCATTATGGTCATCCCATTGTTGGAGCTAGAATGCCCTGATCCAGCAAGAACAACATCAGCAATTGAGTTACCTTAATTCCTAGTTTTAACTGAAGAGCACGGAGCTATCTGCAACAATAAAGCAAGAACTGGATGTACCTGGAGTGCTCGTTGGTGCTGATGCAGTATCCATCAACCGGCGGTGTCGGAGACGGTACGGCGATGCAGCCATACGTTCTCCCAGGCTCTCCTCCATCTCGGAGCTTTTGGCCGGAGAACAATGGCAGTGCTCTGCTCTATATGGTTATCTCCTGGCGCTGGCTACTTGAGTTGTTGCACCTATAGCCTTTGGAGGTTTGCTAGTGCTACTGTTGTGCTGGCTGATATATGCGCTTTCAAGATCTATGAACAAGAGAGAAAAAAAAATATCCTATGCATTAAGGCATATATTCCCGTGTGTAATTTAAGTGCAGGTTGGTGCGGAGAACGAATAGGATAGATATGCAGCTGCAGGGATGGGGACGGTGAGGGAGGGGCCGCTGATGGCTGCCGGACCCGGACGAAATGGTTTTCAAAGGTTCCTGGCAATATTTCATGTTTGTCCTTTTGGGACTGGCAAATGCGGGGTTTGACCATGCGAGGAGCGTCTGAGTCCGGGGGCCTTTTCTTTTCTTTTCTCTGATATGGGACGGCAGTGGTTACCGGATGCTTCCCTTTGTCCCTGGCTCTTGTTTCCAACAGACTATTCTTCTCGACAAGAGGCTGTATACTTATTTGTGACAGACGCCAGTACCATTGTTAAAACTGGAAAGAAAATGACATGTCCGTGTACACGATTTGGTACAACCAAGAGGGTGTGATGCGAAATAGAGCGCCAACACGAACGCATTATCTTTTCCCGGCCATGTTTGAGACGTGCCGTGCGCGTGTGAACCGGAGCGCGCGCTGAAAGCCGGGGAAGGCCTTGCCAGCTATAATCAAATAGTAGTAGGAGGAAGCAAAGGAATGGGAGTGTGTTTTTGTTCCTTTTGACGAAACTGGATGCTGCTGCCGTCTAAAATTATTGCCCAGCGCATCGCGGTGTTGCGTTGGTGCGTGCGTGACGGACCGGGGGCCCGGGACCGAAGCCAACGCATCCATCCATCGCCTGGGGGGGGATTATGGAACCTTTGTGCCAAACGGTCAAACCGCCTTGCATTTTTGTATGGGCTAGTGGGATCCGCTGACGGGGTCCAAGGGAGCCCGTCGGATTCCAGGGCGCCGACTGCGGAGGCGTGGTTGGCTAGAGACGCCAAAGGCCGACAGCTCCACGCCGGCGAGCTCGACGACGCGGCACCCGTAGCTGTAGCCTGCATGCTCGTTGGAGGCCGCCGTCTCAGTATCTGCGCATGCACTCGCCGGACGATATCGCCGCGCACGCGCTCGGAGGGACGCACGCTCACGACCCTCGTGCTCCTTGGAGGCCGCTCTACTGCTGTGCACGTGCTTGCCGGGACGACGCCGTCTCGCCGCGCGCGCGCGCCCGCTCGCCGGTGGCCGGAGCGAAGTACGCCGCGGCCCGCGTGCTACCAACCTACTAACTTGCTCCTTGGAGGCTGGCGTGTCGCCCGGACTCGTTCACAGTAGGGAAAGCTCGACGTACTGCAGCTTCGGCCGTCCCACCTCCGCCACGGCTGAGAAGCGAAAAAAAAACCGGTCAGTCTTCAAAGGGAGGCAGAACCAAACACGTGCAGAAACAAAAATCCATCTTTCTCTTATTATCAGTATAAAGCACGGACATCGGTACACGGTTTAATTAGGTTTGTACACTGACGGTCGATTCGAGATTATCTAGTGCTGCCGGCGACTGCAGTCGTCGATCGGAGGGCGTCGGCGACGTCGGACACTTGGGAGTGCATCTGGGGCACACTTTTTCACACACATCCATAGTGTCATAACAGAGTGGGTCTGGCTTTCCATGGATGCAGCAGTAGCAATCGACTGGATTTACACATCGCGCCTTCAAACAAAATCTCATGGTCAACTTGCCCTCATCTACTACTCCTCGAGTAATATTGCTTGTACTCCCAAGTGGATGCAGTTGCAGTATTCAGGAGGCTATACGCGTGGCTTCTTGCAGTCCCAAGCTCCAGTGGGTGCAGACGAGCTGCGTTTCGTGTTCATCAGCGACTGGATGCAGTTGCAGGATGCAAAGACAGACAATATATACAATCGATCACAGAGGATGCGTAATGATGCAATTACATCGTACAGTTGATGCAAAGAGGAATAAGACCATCACGTACACCAACGTAGCGCACCTGTTACTCATCATATATTCGATCGTGAATCGCGAATGATAAAAGAGTCTGGTTGTAGGAGACGCAAGAATAATTGGCCGAGCTCTCTTATATACACACACACGAGGTATACATGGTAATAAGACACCACCTCGATCACGAATTCATTACTTCCTTTAATCATGCATATACGAATGCATTCATGCTTATTGGGTATAGCAAATATGTATTCATACTACGATATATTGTTGTTTTCCATTATTACCTTCTGGGTTTCTAAAAAATTATTACCTTCTGCGTTTCATTGTAGGCGCGGATCGAATTGATTTACTTCCAACAAAGGAATGGGAGTGTGTTTTGTTCCTTTTGACGAAACTGGATACTGCCGTCTAAAACTATTGCGCAGTGTTGCATTGGTGTGTGCGTCACGGACCCAGGGGCCCGGAGCTGAAGCCAACCCATCCATCGCCTGGGGTATTTGGAGCTTTAATTTGCGCCAAATGATCAAAACCGCCTTGCACTTTGTATGTGCCAGTGGGATCCGCCGCCGGTGGTGGTGGGGAACGCCTCGCCCTCGCCGGTGGGCTCGGCGGAGAGTGGAAAAACGGAGACGGGAGAGGTGGTGCTCCGTACGAGAGCGAGAGCGTTTTGGCGTGATCAACCGCGTCGATGTGTCAGCGAGAGCGCATCGGAGCCGTGTTCCTAGTCGAACGTGACGCGTACGTAGCACGCCGGCCGCGCTCGAACAGAAAATTACGAAGCTAATGACACGTCGCCGATCACGCGGTTAATTAGTGGACTGCGTTTGGCGCAAGGCGTCGTTTTTAGTAAGAGCCGTGGCATTCCCTTCAAAAAAAAAAGTAAAAGCGCCGTGGCAGCAGGGTGGTCAAGCAAAGGGGTCGAGTCCCCATGGTTGGTCCATGGGAGTCGCACGGAGTAAGCAAGTGGATGCCAAAACTGGGAGCAGAAATGCTTTGACGCGAAGCAGTTGAAGAATAGTCCAGGGTTCAGACTTCAGAGTTTAGACTCGAGTGTAGTTCTCAGCTAAGACAGAAGGCAAAGAAAACTTGTGAGCTGGTGACACTCCAATCCAGCCCAACAAAACATATGGGCCAAATACAACTGAGGTTCACTTTAGATATTCCGTGGGCTTTCTTGTTTGCTGGCGTGAATCAGGCCGAAAGTGTTTTGTTCTAATTTCAATTGAGATGAATGGAAAAATGTTCCACCGGTACGGAAAATATATTTCACAGGTGGAGTGTTCTGCGTAAGGGAGTAAATTGTTCCACGGTAAAACAAGGAACTGACAAAAAAAATGAATAAAAAGTGACCATAGGTGGCTAAGTTTTGAAAGAAGACACCGAGCCATATGCGGAAATGTCTTCAAGTCATTGATTTGCAAATTTGGGTTCGAGCTTTAGTGGCCCAAATCCTCGCTGTCGACGGCTGCGTCACCTACCGCTGAAAGCACAAAGCCGTTAAATCTTAGAAAATTCGCTCCCACCGAGAGTTGAACCCAGGACCTCAAAGGTGCTACTTGGGTGCCTTAACCATTAGGTCAAGACTTCTTTCACACTTACTACGCACCTGACGTGACAAAAACAACATGACATGCTCCCTCTAGGTTTAGGCAAAGGAAACAAGGAGAAATGAAAAAGGTGCGACGCACAGAAAATAAAGAAGAGATATAGAGATATATGTTGTTATTCTTTTTCTTGAAAAGTTATCAACATGGTAGCAGTGTAGTTAATGAAAAGGCAATTTGTTGCCCCAAAGGATTCGCCTTGCTGATTTTCACGGAGCCTTTTGTTATGACATTGTCATTCAATTATATTTGTTAATCCACTTATATATTTTCTTTGTTGTAAAATATTTAACCCGCAGCAACGGACGGGCAATTTGCTATAGTATTTAGATAAAATCGTGTTATTTGGAAACCCTTCTAACGAGCACGATAATAGCAAGGATCGATTAACAAGATGTTAAACTGGCCTCTGTTCTACCTGTGGTAGTTCTATATATCCCACCTTAAGAGAGGGTACATATACAGGGCTGAACTGGTGATGATATCGATCAGTTGGGAAAGAGAACAAGAATCTACTAGTACTTATGCATTTGCCTCCTTATTTATCTTCGAACGAGGTGGTTCGTTATTTATATCTATCAGACATCATATGTTTTGGATCCAGAGCTAAGTGTTTGCTTCTAATTAACTAGTTCAGTTGTCCCCTCTGCGATGACGACGACAAGATGGCGTCGAGCGCCTCCTTCACTTGGGAGATCTCCGGCGCCTTGCCGCCCTGCGCAGGCCAGAACTCGTCCGTCGCAAGAACCTGCAAATTCATTAATCAAACGGTCGGAGTTAGAATACTAGTTTGCTCTTCTGCACATGCGCGCGCGCATAATTATGAGACCGTGTGCGTTCTAAATTGATCGACCGATGGATGAACGTGCATGCAACACACACCTTGACTTGCAGCTGGAGGAATTTGACGTAGCTGATGGCCTTCTCGAGCATGGTGACCAAGTCGACCTTGGTGCCGTTGGGCACGAGCTCCTGCAGCGTCCGCAGCCGCTCGCTGATCCTCTCGCGCCGAGTCTGCACGCAACAAAACGACGGCTCAGGTCAGTCACCGGAGAAAAACGCGAAGAATTTGAGGAATCGGGCTTCAGTTTGGCCACGGAAGTTTACCTTGGCGGCGAGGCTCTGCGGGTCCTTGGTCGGCACGGCGGGCGCCGACTTGGCCTTGCTCGTCTTCCTGCCTGCGCCGCACGGCTTCTTCGGGCTCACGTCCTGCCGCTGATCCACACCCTGCATACGCGCACAAAAAGCGTGAGTAATTCTGCGTGAATTGCATGCCCAATTGTGCATGTGCGTGATGGAGCAGTGCGCAATTGTGCTGTGCTTGCACGTACCGGGTAGGAGCGCTTCTGCGAGGCGCGCACCGGCGCCGCGCGGTCGGGCGAGCCGCCGGACCCCGACGACGTGCTCGGGAACAGCAGCCCGAACGCGCGGCCCGACGACGCCGCCCGCTCCGTCAGGGTGACATGACGCGGCGTCGCTGCCGCGGCGGCGCCATAATTCTGGTCCATGGCGTCGATCCACGCGTCGCTCTCGTCCTCTTCCCCCGACACCGCCGCCGTGGACCCGTCGAACGCGAGCACGGACGCCGCGGCGGCGCCCCAGACGTTCCCGCCGGCGAAGGCAGTTGCCCCCGAACAGCGCCGCCGCGTCGGCGCCGAGCAACGCGTCGAACGGCGACGAGTCGGCGCCGTCGAAGCCGACGTACGCGGTGTGCTCCCTCACCAGCGCCATGGTGAAAGTGGTCAAAGCAGGCGAATTGCCCGGCTGCGTCTTGTGTCCTACTCTGTTCTACTACGAGCTTGTGTGCTCTCTTGCGCGCCAACAGAGCTGCCGGTGTGGTGGTGTGATGAAGTGTGCTGCTGCTGCTCAACTCGCGCCATGGTGCGCCGCTTTTATACTGCGCAGCTGCTGACGCCATGCACATGGGATCAAGGGAGGATTTGCACTGGCACAGGTGCATTAAATGCGCAAGCTAGGTCGCTGGAAGTGATCGGGCCGCCGATCCTTTTGCCGTGTCCCCGCCCGGGGGCAGGGGAGGCAGGGAGCTGAAGCCGCGGCGGGGGGGGCGGGGGCCCCCCACGTCTCAAGATTCCCGACGCCTCTCACCCCCGTCTCACGTGGCCGCTTGCATTTGCATATACATACTGCCGCTTTGCGCCTTGCCGCGCCTTTATGCCGGGCATACAAACGTGGGTTTCGATGTTTGTCAAGGCATGGGCTAACTACTTGTGCGTGCATGGGCTGGTGATTTTTCCTGATTTTCTATTAGTTATCATTCCTAATTGTTTTATGCTTGCTATGGTAGATGACCATAATGTTGATGTGATGGTTAATCTAGTAAACAAAGTAGTTGGTGCAAGTATGCTAGAGAAATCATAATTTTTTGGATTGTTAAGTGGTTGCTCACCTCAAGGATAGCTGTTTTCTGTTGTTTTACTGTTTGCTCTTCTTTTTTTTCCTCTCTCCTAGGCCTACATGCTATTGGTAATGGAGTGTATTTCTTACTCTGTAATAATGATAGCTAGATGCATCCTTTTTTGTGTGCAGAGACTGGTATCAATATATTCTCTCTTTTTTTTCTAAAAAATATAAATATTTGATTATCAGAACACTAGATGTTGTTAGGAAGACAAGATCTGAAGCAGTTTGGGATTTCAATTTTCAGTTCGACCAAAGCTTGAGGATTTCTTATCTCATATTTGGTGCGCCGGTTCTCGATATGAGAAATGCTGCATGTTATCGCGCATGTGTTTAACTTCCCTGCAATTCTCAGAAGGGAATGTTAGCGCAATACTGCTCTCTAGGGATCCTAGATGACGTACTAACTTAAGAAATAAATTAGCGGGACAATGTGCTTCGGATCCTGTTAATCCCTGGCTTTGATGCTGGGAAATCGATCAGATGCCGGAGGCAAT
Organism: Eragrostis tef; assembly: GCA_000970635.1. Lineage (NCBI taxonomy): Eukaryota > Viridiplantae > Streptophyta > Magnoliopsida > Poales > Poaceae > Eragrostis > Eragrostis tef. The sequence goes on from LAPY01000557.1 coordinate 15,873, forward strand.
TCCCTGCTCCAATTGAGCTGCTTGTGCCTCCCTTGTCTGTGAAGTTACAGACTCGAGGTTAACTCCCTCGTTTTTTAAGTGCATGCACACGCACTGTGATTAATGCGACTGTCTCGTGACTAATTCTGCTTCTCATTAATGCCGTTGATCTTTGATAATACTACTAGTATCAACTTTTCCCTCATGGCCTCCATACCGGCTTCCATGGTTAGCTGCAAGTTGATCTCATCTCAGAGCTCGCAGCTGATCCCTTAATGGCAAGTCAAGAATAGCTTGCGATCGAGCGTGCGTGCACGTCGACGTGTCGAGGCTCGAGAGCGATCCAACTCAATCTGATCACTCGTGGATTGCTAGCTAGGGTTCTCGGGACTTTATTGGTTTGGATCTGTATATGCATTGATATTCTTCACAGATTTTCTGCTAGACCACATATCTCCATCCGATTCCGTGCTGGTTTTAATTCGCACATGCCGTCGTTAATCTGCCATTGACAGTTATCCGACCATTCATGCACACAGTACATACATGGTGGTTATATATGGAAGTACGTACGTCGCCCAAGCATGATGAGTGGGTACGTGTCGCTAGTTGCTTGGTGCAAGTGCAACTGGCATACGTCAGGTGCGTAGTAAGCTGCTAATGCTAGTGAAACTCTGTTACCCAAACCCAGAGAGTTGGAAATGACTCTTACTGTAGTCAACTAGACAAAACAACTCCATTAAAAATGAATTAGCATCAAACATAAAAGAAAAGTAAAGGAAACAAAGTTTGACAAAACATTTTGCTAATGTATGGGAGGGTTAGGCAATTAATGCAGGGAGATTAGGCATTAATGGCGCCCGTGCCAGCCAGGGTTACCCAATTGATCAAGGCATGTGGAGTTCATTAAATGAAGCCACAAGTTGCGTTAACCTCCTAACTAACTCAACTTCCAGCTAGTGTCACTTGCACTATATCGACGTGATCTTCCTGGTCTCCAGGCAGCTGCATGGTCCCTAGCTAGCTATAGCTCGATTTTTAGTAGTGCTTCTTCTCAGTTCATCTCTTGGATTCCACTGCAATGGCGTGACAATGACCAGCATCTGGGGAGAAGAAGAGGAGGAGGCTGGAAATGAACCGACCGCGTGCTGACACAAAGCGCTTAAGCGTGTGCATCTTGCATGAAGGTCATTAATGGAAGCGTGCGGCATCCATCAGGGCGTTCTGTGTGCACACGTGCATAGCTGACATTAAGGGCTAGACCACGCACGCGTGCAAGCTGCATTGTTTACGTGGTGCGCACCGTTGGATCCCTTGATCAGGCGATCACCAGTGACCACTGACCAGTGCGTTAATAGCGTAGTAAGAGTCCATTTGGTCAAAACAGATGATGATAGCTGTTACTGCTTAAAATTGTAGTAAGCTGGAAAGGGTAGCTGCATGTTCTGCCTACTGTTTCCTGTTTTGGGCTTGTGAGCTTGTAGCATCCGATCAAGTTTATCGACCAGATAGATAATGGCATGTATTTTGAAGGGTCTAAGCGGAGTAGTCTGTAGCTTCTCATGGCAACACTGAATGATGAACGTTTGAAGAACCAAATATTGTATTTTAATATCTGCTACTGCTAGAGAGTTCTTGGTATGCCAGATTTGTACATGAGTATTAGATTCAGAGGTCATTTGTCCGTATATGCGAAACAATAAACTAGACAGTTCATTACTTAAAATGTCAACCTAGAAGCGAATCATTGGTGGTGGTGGAGCAGCATATGCGGTATATACCTTTTTAGGTATTGCTTACGTATATAGAGTGCAAATTTAAGTGTGTGTATGAACAATAATGGTACTACACGCTAATGGGTAATACTACAAATAATCTGCTGAGAGCTTCGGCAATAGTTAGAGAATAGTTTTAGCTCTAAAGAAGATGAACTCTAAAGATAACATATACTCCATATCGAATGAGACGTGTCACTACGGGAAACCGGCTATATGCCGTGTGTTCGGCGGTTTGCCGAGGGCCTTTTGTCGCGCACTCGGCAAACAACGGATTTGCCGAGCGCCGACACAAAAATTCTCGGCAAAACGACGGCACAAACCCATCATTTGCCGAGTGCCGCACCATGGCACTCGGCAAACTCCAT
>LAPY01000557.1:21151-36191 GCA_000970635.1 Eragrostis tef
ACGCGGCAAACCCATCATTTGCCGAGTGCCACAAACGACGCTCGGAAAACTATTTTCTTTTTTGGTTTGTTTTTGGCCTCTCTTTTTTTTCAGCCATGAATGTATGTATGCATCTTACTTCATGTTGAAATTTGGTATTTTTCTCGATTCGTTTGTTATATTTAAGTAAATTATTTCATTTAAAGTATTTATTGAAGATAATTCAAATTTGAACTACAAGTGATTACAATATTGAAATGTAGATACTCAAAAAATGATATTCATGTTCCTTAGTACAATGTGAGGGTGTAACCATGAAATGAACGGAAAAATGTGTATTGCTTTTTACTGCATTTGCATATGTACCTTGTCTTCTATAGACTAGCTCTTCAACAAGAGATGGTGATGTGTTCTCTTTCCTTCACACTCTTCCCTTCGTATAGGACAATTGTTGACATGTACGTACTATCTGACATATAGCTATTGGAGAGGCTCTAATCGCCCTGAAGCTACTAGTTGGAGAAGTAAAGGTGTTCGACTGTCCGGTATTTTCGTTTTCCCTAAACTTGAGCTGCTTAACTCGTTAATTAGTCGATGCACTAGCTATCATATACAGCTCAACCACTCAAAGCATACAGTATGTAACAACCACATAATGGTCTTAACCGTCAATTTGGTTGGAACTAAACATGTAACTTCGCCCGTGTGGAATCAAAAGTAGTTGCTCCCTTTGTTAATCTCTTCGCCCTGCAATAATACTCTTCCCTCTTAGCTTGCACTGGAGCTAGATCACAACAGCGTGAGGCGACATGCTGCGCACTCATGGAGGCGCGCATTGTGTGATCATCTGATTAAAATTCGCCAAAGCATGTAGAGCCGCCATCGTCAGACAATTCCATTGGCTAGTGGGGCTATTTCATCGCTTGATTGGTGCTTCATTTATGAAGCTAACAGGCTAATAGCTATATCTAATCGGTCAACTAATATTCTAATACTACCCTGAGCTTATATGATTTGTGATATGCGGCTAAACTAGCTAGTCGGCATGAGCGCCACAGCTAGAACTGCAAGGGTTATCACACTTAATATCTTAATAAGTGTTCCTATTGTTATAAATTTTGAAGTTTTTGCAAGGTCGGCAGATCGATCAGCAATGTGCACCGACCCTGAGGCTGAAAACTTCTTCGTCCTGGCTGGTTCAAAATACTACACGCAGGGATCAGAACGACAAAACCACATAACTTTGCACTGAAACCTGTAGAAAACTGAATAAGTTTCGAGGGGCCGACAGAACGGACGCCGCTCTTGCTGTTGCGCAGTTAACTGGCACGCGTGTTATGTCTGGAGGTAGAAGAAAATTGGGCAAGCCGTTCGCGCCCTTTGAGCTACGGAAATAGCCGCAAGCTGTGGCTGTTGAGAGCCCCAGGCCCATGCCATTCGTGCGCGCGGGAGCACCAATTATTGCTGATGCTGATGACCTCCAGGTCCTCCACCCGACAGTGAAACCGCCCGAGATCGATCGGTCGCACGTGTGCTCTTTACTGCTGCCGCGTGGTCAGCGATTGACGGCTGGTTATAAAAATGAGCAGTTAGTTAATCTTAGAAGTTAAAAATGAGATCTCGGTTAATCCATCAAAGAAGTTGATCACTCGGTAGATCTCGAAAGTAACAGGTAATACTCTAGTATTCAGTCAACTGTAGTGGCAACGAGTAAATAGTGCGGAAGAACTTTCAGAAAGGAATTTGCGTTAGTTATCCAGAGCCTAATCATTTTTTTTAGATAATGGAACAAAGGTCCTGGCCTCTACACCATTACTAAAAATGGTGTACACAACGGTTCATTACAAAAGGGGAGCTCATAGGCTCACAAATAACTTCATAGAGTGCACTAAGGAAATAAAGAAAGTATTTCGAACCGAAATTGGCAAACACTTACATGATGACCGTCTCCAAAAGACAGCAGGCGTTCTTCAGATTTGATCTTGCTTCTTCGTCCTTAAACAGCAACGATCATGGCCTAATCATGGCTAAGTTCCTTTATGTAACTCTCGTATTTTGATATTCTTGTAGTCCTTAACAGTAAGAACACTTACTATATAATAAAATGACTTACACTACAGGAAAGCCTATCGGATATATGAATGCTAAATCAAAGCCTATCGGATATATGAATGCTAAATCAATCTTACTACTTGAACCCAGCCAAATGTATGGAGAGGTTAATTAAGCATCACCTTGTCATAGTGAATCAGTGATGTTTTTTTTATTCTGGGTTAAGATGAAATGCATTAGGTCTTATTTCCGAATCCCATGTTTTCCTTGTGAAATTAAATTGCTCACTGTGAAATTCCTAGTTTGTGGTTCCCATGAAATTCTTGCATTTCAAAGGAGGCCTTACTGTAGGAGCTAGGATGAAGTGGAGTATGTTCTCAAAAAAGCATTGTGTTTTGACTATCACAGTTTCATATAGTTTCGTAAAAACAATGCTATTTATCTTCTGTTGTGTTGAAATTACGAAATAGAAAACTCTCACCTCTGCATGGCATTCATCAAATACTTGACCGGCTGCATTATTGGAACTACTCTACCATTGATGGCGTCGCAAAAAAGGAAGTTTAATTTACCACAGGTAGAGTATGACAAGTATTGTATGCACTACGGAAACTCAAATTGCACCAGCCATTGTTGACAGAAACTTCATTTCTGGGAGTACTCCGTCAGTCCATCTTGGCAGTATTAATTACCAAAGGCTTGGCTGTTAAAAGAAAACTCACGAAATAACATAAATATTCGTCAGACAGTGTTGGTAGTTTGCACAGTTCATCATGCTCTGTCCCCTTCAGCTTCGCCAGACTAAAGCCGAATAATCTCTAAATACAGTTACATGCTGCTCTGTGCAGTTTGGTCCAAGCAATAAGCCAATAATCACTTTGCATGCATGGATAAAGATTCCATCTGATGATCCAATGAGTGTGCAGTATATTCAGACACACAGAGATCATTTTCTGAGCACTTCGAACCACAAGCAAAAGATACTGCAATTTGTTGCGTAACCCATAGTAAAATAACGAGTATCCAAATTATCAAACCCACGTACGAGCAACTAAAGGGCATTAATGCGACTCTAAACATGAGTTGATCAGAAATATTCGGACCATCCGGCACTGTCTTATCCGGCTATGCAGGGGGCAAATTCCAGTTAGGCAAAAATAATACAATAATTCGGTCCCAGAGGCAATTATCATCTCCCGGTCAGCACTTTAATTTGACTGTAGGAAGGAAAGGAGCATGCAGTCTTTTTTTCTGTAAATTGTGCAGTGCACACACTGCTTAATAAGTTAGCACTATGTCCTTTGTACGTGATGATAATTGATGTCGGCAAGTAAGTGATAGTCCTAGATTAGTTGCACACTCGAAATCAAAACGTGTTGTGCCAAACTGTTGCATTCAGAGAAAGTAATAATGCGACAATTTGGCAGAACTACCCGAAGTGATTTTACCACCATTCGGGAGTGTCATAGTTGCCTTGCTCTCGAGGTAATTTACAACAGCCCTGTAGCAATCCATTGCAATCAGTGTCCCAAGGCTTTTTTATGACCTCGCTAATGAATGACAAGATTCTATTTATTTAACCACAACCAGAGTAGCATAATGCAGGATTAAAAGTTATCCCAAACACTGTTCATACTACTCGTAATTTTAAGTCTTCCATAGTAAGTCTGTTCCCTGATCTTTCAAAAAGAAAAAGAAAAAGAAAGTCTGCTCCCTGAGAGGCATAATTCAGTTATATACTCCTACGAATCTGTATCCCAGCAACAGCCACTTAATGCGCAGATTCCATCTGATGATTCAGTGAATATACAGTATATTCAGAATCACATAGATCATTTTGTGAGCACTTCGAGCTGTAAGCGAAAGATACTGCAATTTGCCGTGTAACTCAGTTAAAATAAGAAGCCGACTAGACTAATAATCCCACGTACACGCAACTAAAAGGCATTAATGCGAGGAAATAAGTTAACTTAGGTCGATATCAAATGTTCTGAATCATCTAGACCTGCCTTCTGCGGCACAGCTGGGGGCAAAATCCAGTTAGAAAAATAAGGATTTCAGATCATTGGCTGTGCCCAAAGCCAATTATCGCTCCTGATCAGCTCGTATAACTTCGTATAACTTAGTTAAAATAACAAGTCGACTAGACTAATAATCCCACGTACACGCAACTAAAAGACATTAATGCGAGGAAATAAGTTAACTTAGGTCGATATCAAATGTTCTGAATCATCTAGACCTGCCTTCTGCGGCACAGCTGGGGGCAAAATCCAGTTAGAAAAATAAGGATTTCAGATCATTGGCTGTGCCCAAAGCCAATTATCGCTCCTGATCAGCACTTTGACTGTAGTTCTAGTTGATTATCCAGTTCTAGCTGCTTAAGTCAATACCTAAACAGGTGTTAATCATACTCATCAGTCATTACTGTCGGCAACTACACGTATATTAGTTCCACTTAGTTGCAACTAATAACAACCATCAATAACTATGCGACCTGGACCTGTCCCAAGCCGGATACTAGGAGACACTTGACTGTTAGTACTAGGTGCAGTAATAAACAAGTCCAGTGTGGGAGGAAAAGGAGCAGGCACTCCTATATGATCCTGCAGTTTTACAGGATTAAGTGCACATCGACTAATTTAAGTTAATACTACGGGATTGTGCTGATCATATATCAGATGTCCGCAGTTAAGCATATTAGTAATTAGTTCCACTTACTTGGAATGGAACTAACTATGTTTCCTGGAGCTGGCCCAAGCCTAATGCTAGGAGACATGACTGTTCAACATGAACTGCTGTAAAAAAATTGCAGTTTAAGCGGCCGTGTTTCGATGAGGGTTTTTAAGTTCGAACTGAAAGTTAAGCACCTTCCTGATGAGCCTCTCTTCGTCGGAGAACTCTGTCTAAATTCTTGGTTCCGAGTTTCAAATCCAGGCCCAGTTCCAAATGGGCCTCCGAAAGAGTTGTCGTGGGCTTTTGCACTCCGACCCACTGACGCACATTCGTCCCTCCCTCCATCCAATTCAATCCGTCTGTGTGCCGTGTGCAACTCCATCCAATCCAAGGATGCCTGAGTGCCAGGTGCAGAGTGCAGACAGCTCGTTGGTTGCGCTGGAAGCTGCTGTCGTACAGGTCGAAAGAGCTTCTCTTTTTTCCTCTTTCGGAAATGTTATTTGCTACTAGGATCACGAGATCCCCATGAGAGGAGGATACCTACCTCTCGTTCTCGCTTTACCTCCGAAGGGACACAGCTTCTGAAATTGAACGAAAAAAAAAAAGGACGCAGCTTCTGAGATTTCGTTGTCCTGCTGCTTGACCATGTAGTACCACACACCACTATATATCCTTTTTTTTTTGCGGTGGTCACACCACTATATCCGGTTGTTCAAATAAAGCTTTGTACTTGACAAAGTGGTCGCTTGTCTTGTACGTAGTACTATCTGATTTTTTTTTTGAGATGAGTACTATCTGAATTGTTAGATGATAAGTTCCCTTTTTTTTTCTTGGACTAACGCAGCTGTCACCATCGCTAGTTTTTTTTTTGTAACAATATTATTTTTCGCTTACAAAAACTAGTTGCATAATGTTCTGTCACCTAAAAAAGAAAGATACGATGCGTATACGGATTACGGAGCCACGTACTACAATGTAGCCAGCCATCGTCGGCGACAGAGTACAATCCCAACACCCTGGCGCCTCGGCGTCACCACGCTGTAAAGTTGGGGGAAAGGCCGCGCCGCCCCCCGCCACGCACATGTCACCATTAACGAACCGATAAGGTTAAGAAGGCGCGCTCTCTCTCTCCTCGTGGTCCACAGCTCACAGCTCAGCGACGGATTGCGTTTGCGGGACGGGTGCATTTAGTCCAGTACCAAGCGCGCCGCGGCGTCACGCGCAACCGCGAATATTCGAAACCCACGACGCAACGCCGCCGCCTCGCGTTTGACGGTTCTGCCCCTCGCTTCGCTCGCCGTGGCGCGCTCCCGGATCGCTCGTTCGGTCAGGCTCTCGTTCGGTCAGGCTCGGGCGTGCGTGCCGTGCACATCCCGGGAGCACCAAGGCCAAGGACTTGTACCCCGTCCATAAAAAAGGGGAATTAAAAGAATAGCACCCATGAAGATTGGCTTTTAAAGAACGCCTTTAGTAAACGTAGGGTTCAAAAAACGCCATCTATTTAACCTCTTTGGCTGTATAGCATTATCTTTTATTTTCTTTTTTTTCTTAAGTAAATTACCTTTCCCCGGAGGGTTTTGCCCCTGACCGAAAATACGAACGTCGCTCGTCTTCAACCGGGACAGAATCGTATCGAATCGAGATCTCGTCTTCCCCAAGCGCTCCTCTCTGTCCAAATCCTCGACGAACCCTAACCCTAGTCTTGAAGGCGGCGCACGGCGGCGAGGCAGGAGGTCGTGTCGCGCTCGCCGGGGCGAGGCACCGCAGGCGTCGCGCTTGCCGGGCGAGGCGCCGCTCGCGTCGCGCCGGCGTGGCGACGCGAGGCCGGGGCAAGGCGCCGCGGGCGTCGCGCGTGCAGGTGCGGTCATCGCGCTGTGCAGGTGCGGGCGTCGCACGGCGCTCGTTCCCATCCAATTGCCGATTCGCCGGCCTCAACGATGGACGAACAAGGCCACTCTTCGCAATCCGAACAGCAGCGTGTGCGAACTGGTCACCCGTGAAGCCCTCAAGCAAGCAGGCAGGCAGGCATGGCTCCATGTTCTTTTTCTTTTCTAATCCTGCTAATGCTCTATGCTAATTAATTAAAAAAATAAAGTACAATCCCAACACCCTGGCGCCTCGGCGTCACCACGCTGTAAAGTTGGGGGAAAGGCCGCGCCGCCCCCCGCCACGCACATGTCACCATTAACGAACCGATAAGGTTAAGAAGGCGCGCTCTCTCTCTCCTCGTGGTCCACAGCTCACAGCTCAGCGACGGATTGCGTTTGCGGGACGGGTGCATTTAGTCCAGTACCAAGCGCGCCGCGGCGTCACGCGCAACCGCGAATATTCGAAACCCACGACGCAACGCCGCCGCCTCGCGTTTGACGGTTCTGCCCCTCGCTTCGCTCGCCGTGGCGCGCTCCCGGATCGCTCGTTCGGTCAGGCTCTCGTTCGGTCAGGCTCGGGCGTGCGTGCCGTGCACATCCCGGGAGCACCAAGGCCAAGGACTTGTACCCCGTCCATAAAAAAGGGGAATTAAAAGAATAGCACCCATGAAGATTGGCTTTTAAAGAACGCCTTTAGTAAACGTAGGGTTCAAAAAACGCCATCTATTTAACCTCTTTGGCTGTATAGCATTATCTTTTATTTTCTTTTTTTTCTTAAGTAAATTACCTTTCCCCGGAGGGTTTTGCCCCTGACCGAAAATACGAACGTCGCTCGTCTTCAACCGGGACAGAATCGTATCGAATCGAGATCTCGTCTTCCCCAAGCGCTCCTCTCTGTCCAAATCCTCGACGAACCCTAACCCTAGTCTTGAAGGCGGCGCACGGCGGCGAGGCAGGAGGTCGTGTCGCGCTCGCCGGGGCGAGGCACCGCAGGCGTCGCGCTTGCCGGGCGAGGCGCCGCTCGCGTCGCGCCGGCGTGGCGACGCGAGGCCGGGGCAAGGCGCCGCGGGCGTCGCGCGTGCCGGTCCGGTCATCGCGCTGTGCAGGTGCGGGCGTCGCACGGCGCTCGTTCCCATCCAATTGCCGATTCGCCGGCCTCAACGATGGACGAACAAGGCCACTCTTCGCAATCCGAACAGCAGCGTGTGCGAACTGGTCACCCGTGAAGCCCTCAAGCAAGCAGGCAGGCAGGCATGGCTCCATGTTCTTTTTCTTTTCTAATCCTGCTAATGCTCTATGCTAATTAATTAAAAAAATTAATTACGAATTTTTTCAACCCAAATGGCGTTCTGTATGTGCCCGAATAATAAGACTGAGGGGCAAAACTGTCTAAAAAAATATGTTTGAGGGGTAGTGCTACACTTTCCGTAAAAAGAAAAAATCCATTATATTTTTTAGACCCTGCGTTTATTAAAAGCGTTCTTTCAATTCTCTCCCCATAAAAACGAACTTGGTTGGCGAGCGGCAAGTACCGTCAATCAAAACGTTCAATCCCAGCAGATGCTCTCAATTTTTCTTTTGCTGGAGTACAATATTAGCGGCCGTCTTATGGCTATACTCTGTCCAACCAATGTCTTACTAACAAAAAATGCTCCTACTTCGCAAAAAAAAATGTCTTACTAGCAAATAATGTCGCGGGACAAGAAGGCATAATGGAGTCTCCACCCTGTCACAAGACATGCGAGCATGTCGCATGTTGTTTGCTGCTAGACTCGCTTAATTATCTAGTATCTTCTAGATTTGTATGCATCTTTTGCTGATTGTGGAGATAGTTGATCTAGCATTGTTTATTAGGAGGTCGTTAGAAGTTGGAATTGTAGCCGTTTGTATGTGGTGACGCAAGAACTAGGGGTCATTTTCGTTGCTTGTCATGCTATCCGTTTTTATAAAAGGACTGTCTGAAGGAGTAGAGGATCAACACTTCACCGGAATATGTCTGCGGAGTTAAATGTATCCCATAAATGTCCACGTGTTAAATTCTATGGATGTAGTTATGCAAACTTTGTTCTATGTGGACTGAATTAGAGAACATAGGACTAGGGATACTTTGAAAAAGAAAAGGAGAAACAAACAGGCGACATATTGTACAACGCTTTTCAAAACTTTTGGTTGCCCAGGGGCCAGTGTATGGCTGACAGGCAGTTATATGCACTTACATCGATGTCCCCGTTAAACCGCAAATAATAGTCCAATCAGAGTTGTTTTCAAGTCGCACTCAAATGATCACGTCATCGAAAACCCAAAATCAGGAGGGCATCGTGGTCATTTGCCCACCTCACGCTCCCTCGCGAGCACCGCTTTTTAGCCAGCCGGCAGAAAATTTACCACGCTACCCCTGCGCTCCCCTCTTCTCCTCCCTTCTCTCTCCCCGCTGCCACCCTTTCCCAAATCTGGCCGCACGACTCACCAGCCACCAACCGAACACCCCGAGTCGGAGTCGAAGCCAAAGCCACCTCGAGCGCCAGGGTCCCGTCTGCCCCGCGCGCTCGCCTCTGCGCCGCGTCCGGCCGCCGGGAGCGGGCCGGGCACCTCCCGGTGAGCGTTGCCCCCGCAGATCCGTCCGTTTTTTCGTTGCTCGGTTCTTGGGTTTCTTGGGATTTCGAGGATTTCTGTCCTGGGGGGTTCAAAATTTCCAATTTGGGAGCCGTCGGTGGACGGCTTCTTGGGTTCTTAGTAATGCCGGGGTTTCTTGCTGCCCAGTGGGAGGGTTTCTTGGGTTTTCTTGATAATTAGGGTTTCTTTGCGCTGTTTTTCTTGGTAATTAGGGTTTTACTGGAGGGAGCTTGGTTTTGTGACACGCGTGTTCTCTTGGCCTGTGGAGTTGCAGGGAGGGAGAGGCGCTTCGGTTCTTGTATCAACTGCGAAAGAATTGGGAGCAAGAAGGCTTGATGTTTACCCCGCAGGGAAAGGGATGGACCGGGTGGTCGACGCCGGCTCCGGCAAACCAGCGGAGTGGTGGTGGCCCTCCGGCCGCGTCGGCGCCCCTCGGGAAGGGGAAAGGAAGGGTCGCCGAGCTTGAGCAAGAGGTTTGGCCTAACCTTTGTCTGGTTGTTGCAGCTTCTGAATCTAATTTTGGACTTCGCTTCTCTGTTCATGTGTATTCCAAATTGATTTGTAACTAGGGCTCTGAAGCAGTTTCAGCTGTTGTATCTCTGACAATTTTATACCATATATTTAGTCCGTGATATAAATATAAAAAGGGACGAAATCTAGAGCCGTACAAGTCGTCAATTTGAACATGCCACTCGAAAGTTGAGTTTGGGGCCAAATTTAATTAGCACGAATGATACTTGCTAAACAAAATTATTGCTGCATTGCTTGCGATGGAGCAAGGGGCTTATAACGAACCTCTTATGAAATCAACTCAGTTATTAAATGGCCAAGGAAGGCATAATCATTTATTGTTTTTAAGCAAATTTGTGAAATAAATCAGCACTTCCATACTTCCAGGGCAAAGTTGGCCTTTTCTTATACCTTAGAAATCTTTCTTTTGTGTTGGTGTTACTATTTGAAAATCTTATTACCCTGCATTCTTTGTTTTAGGAAAAAATGTTAAAAAATTATGTCAACAGATATGCCCATACTGATTCTAATGATTTGTGCGATTGCATTTCATTCTTTTCTTCTTTGAAGATTAACTGGTATCAGGCAATTTTTAACTTTCACCCCCTTCGGTATTATAATAATTATTTACATTGTGTTTCATATGCATATCTACAGTTACATGAATACCAGTACAATATGGGGCTACTTTTGATTGAGAAGAAAGAATGGGAAGCCAAACTTGTGGAAACCAGTCAATTATTGACACAAAAAGAGGAGATTTTGAGGCGGGAACAAGCTGCACATTTGAATGCTATATCCGAATATGAAAGGCGGGAGGAGAGCATGCGGAAAGCACTTGGTGTTGAGAAACAGTGTGTTGCAGATGTATGTTGATGTATCTCATAATTGCTTATTGTAGTTGATCGTTACTTTTTTCAGATCTTTTTCTTCGTACATTAATTGTACCACACTTGCTTTTCAATTACTGATTGTTTTGTTGAACGCTGCAGCTTGAAAAGGCTCTGCGGGAGATCCGCGCAGAGATAGCTGAGGTTAAATTTACGTCTGAGAAAAAGATAACAGATGCTCAGTCTCTTGAGGCTAGTTTGGAGGAAAAATCCTTGGAGATCGAGGGAAAGCTTCATGCTGCAGATGCCAAACTTGCAGAGGCAAACCGTAAGAAGTCACAAGCTGATCGTGATTTAGAAGAGGTTGAAGCTCGCCGACGTAGACTGGACAAGGAAAAACTGTATTTTGAGACAGAGTATGGCATTTCTGCTATTCCTTGTTTCTATACCTATGCTTTGTGTTATGCTTGTGGTTAATTGGTTATATTGTATGTCATTGTTTTGCCATGTTTTTTAGTCAAAAGGCACGAGAAGAGCAACTTAAGCAGCAAGAAGAGTCACTCCAAGAATGGGAGAAAAAGCTTAAAGAAAGCCAGAATAGACTTGTTGATTTGCAAAGATCTATTAATGATAGAGAGGAGAGAGCAAACAAGAATGATCAACTTTTCAAAACTAAACAAAATGAACTGGAGGAGGCAAGAAGGACACTGGAAGCTACTAAAGTTACTATGAAAGTAAAAGAGGATGATATTAACAAAAGACTAAATGAGTTACATTCACTGGAAAAGGTAACTAATTTGATTAATGTCTTGTCTTTTCTTTCCTCCTGTGTTTTGGTTGTCATGTTTTGGTGTTTTAAGAGACTTCTGTTTACTTCTGATTCATTTTCAGGATGCTGAATCAAAGCGGAAGATATTGGAAGAACAAGAAAAAAAATTGGCTGAGAGGGAAGAAGAGGCCAATGTGAGAGAAAAAGTAAGTATACTAGTAGGCTGCGTTCCTCATTTTGCTACTATCAGTAGATCGATACACTTGATGCCATTATTTACTTGGTGGTGTTTATATGGTTTGTTTTATGCACAATAGGACCTGTGGTAAAGATGGTTGTTTGGTCTTTTACGTTATCGACATTTTTTTCTATCAAGTATACAGCTTGTGCTCGTGTTGTGATTTGCCCAATATCGTGGAGCCTGCTTGCATATTATAGTTTTATTATTCTTCAATTGGTTTCCATATTATTTTGCATGCCTGCCTAATGAGGTTGGACTTAGCTGTTTTGTCACTATGAGTACCTTTGCTGCGCTTGCATGTATGATTTTAAAATAGTGTGAACCTAGTCAGTCTATATTGTTATACCATGTCATGTCATCTTTGAATGTTGATATTCTAACCATCAAATTATAGAATATTTGGGTGTATTATATTGGTGCTCTTTTGCCTTTTGTTGTGTTTAGTTTGTCCTTCAATAGACTGATGTTGTTGTCCATTGTGTTCTAGGAGGGGCTTCAGAAGCTTCTTGAGGATCATCAGATGGAACTTGAATCTAAGAGAAAACAGTTTGAATCAGAACTTGAGAGGGAGAGGAAATCCTTCGATGAGGAGATGAAACAGAAAGCATCCGATTTGGTGCAAAGGGAGAAAGATGTCAAATCATTGGAGGCTAAACTTTCTAAAAGTGAGCAGGCGTTGAATGATGAAAAGAAAAAATTGGAAAGTTTGCAGAATGATCTCGATATCAAATCCAAAGCTATGAAGAAGTGGGAGCAAACACTGAAAAGTGAAGAAAAGAAGTTGCTAGAAGAAAAGCAGAAAATGGATGATGAAAGAGAACAACTCGTGATGTACAAATCAGAGCTTGAAAGGATCAAATCTGCATTAGAAGCTGAGAAGGAAAGAATAATAGAAGAGAACAAGAACCTGAAAGTTACTGTGGAAGAGAGGCAGAAGCATAGCTTGTTGACTGAAGATCTCAAGAAGGAGATTGAGGAATACAGAATGAGAAACAACTCCCTCTCTGATGAAATTGAAGATTTGAGGAAGCAGCGGCAGAAGTTTGAAGAAGAGTGGGAGCAGCTAGATGAAAAGAGAGCTCGCCTAGAAGAGGAGGCAAAGAACTTGAATAACGAGAGGATGAGTTTAGAAAGGTGGCGTGACAGTGAAGAGAAGAGGCTAACTGTTACAAAGTCTGAAATGGAAGAAAAATACAAGGAACAGCAGGAGAACCTCGAACGCAAAGAAAAAGCGTTGAATGATGATATAGAGCACCAGCGATCGCAGATTGATGAACATCTGAAAAGAGAACGTGATGATATTGAACGTAAGTTACAGCTCCATCGGCATGAGCTGGAGATGGATATGGAGCAAAAACGAGCAAGTAAAGAGAGGGAACTGGAAGACAAGGAAAATGAGTTAAACAGGAAAATAGATTTTGTGGAAAATAAACTGAGACATGCAATTGAGTTGAATGAGTCCAAGATTCAGAAGATAATACTGGAGAAAAAAGAGCTGCAGACAGAGCGAAAAGTTCTACTGGAGGATAGACAAAAACTTGATGCTGACAAGGCAGATATTAGAAGAGACATTGATAGCCTTCACTCACTGAGCAAGAGTTTGAAACTTCGTCGAGAGGCATATAATAAGGACATGAATAACCTCATCGATTTAATTGAGAAATACAAGATGTGCAAAAACTGTGGGGTTTCTATTTCCGAGGGGTTAGATTACTTGGTGGCCCTTAAAGGCAATGCTGAAATTGAGCATCCCATTTTGGCTGTTGAAGGAGATGATCGCTCATTGAATGCCAAGACGTTAACTGAAGATACGGGAAACATTGTTAATTCTGGTGGTCGCTTATCTTTGTTACAGAAGTGTTCGAGACTTTTCAAGTTTTCTCCTAGAGAAAAGGGTGAGCAGTCATCAGAACAGCAAGCAGAGAAGAACATTCCTTTTGGTGCGAGACTGGAGGAAGCATCACAGAGCGACGGAGATTATGAGCCAACTCCTGTCTATGAGGTAGCCCGTGATTCTTTTGATGCGGAGGAAATCCCTTCTGACAGTGGGGCAAGGGAAAATGAACAGTCTGAAAGGCATGACATCGCAGATGATGTCCAGATGGAGTCTTCTGTTGGTGTGGCTGATAACTGTGTAGATATTGTTGGAACACAGTCATTTGATGGCACTAATGACATGGCAGTTGATGCAACTGTTGCCTCAGTTGATCAAAATGGAAAGGACTCGGCGCCTCCTGCTGAAGCAGATCTACAACCTGAAACATCAAAGCAAGGAAGACGCCAACAAAACCGGAGGGGTAGAGGAAAAGGCGGTGTGAAAAGGACACGATCTGTCCGCGCTGTAGTTGAAGACGCTAAGGCAATACTTGGCGAGAATTATGATGAGAAGAATGATGGACAGAGAGACTCGGTTGCAGGTGTTGGTACACGGAAGCGTCGTTTGGCTGGAACTACAATAAGTGAACAAGATGAAGAAGGCAGCGAAGCTCATTCAGAAAGTGTTTCGGTTGGAGGGCAGCGTCGCAAGAGGCGGCAAACTGCTGGGGCAGTGACTCAAGGACCAGGAGAACAGCGTTACAATTTGAGACGCAGTAGAGTGTAAGTATCCTTTCTGTTCCGTAGTTCTGGGTTGGGTTATTTTCCATTCTGTTTCCTGATTGTGTAGAAAATTAACGCTTTTGCATTTTCTTGTGCCAAAGTGCAAATGCTGATACCGCAACAACCCAAGCCGACAAAAAGAAAGCTGTGAAGGCTGGAATCGAACATACCGTAGAGGCTACAGCTGATGACACAGAAGGAACCTCAAAGATTGAAGAACCTGCCACCGAGAGCAAGAGGGCCTCTGAATCTGCTGATTATGGTGCATCGCAATTGCATGAGTTTTCCCAGGTACTCCTACCTTATTTCTTTGGTGTGCTTCCGTGTACTGTTGATATAGTGACATGCCTTTTGCTCTGTCCTCTAAGGCTTCCAGCTCTGGAAACATTTGCCATTTTGAGTTGAGTGCGTTCCTTTTTGGGTGCAACACATCTATGAATAGAGCTAACGGGGACCTTGGCTTCATTTAGGCTGAAGTTGGCGACGCCCACGCTTCTGTAGAGGTTGCTGGTGAGGAGGATGGCGATATTGTGGATGGCAAAGATGCATCGCCAGACGTGCCTATGACTCCATCTGGAAGTGAGCTAGATGAGGAAGATGATGATTCCGAACGGCAAAATAAATCAATTGGGAAAGCCCTATGGTCTTTCTTCACTACATGACAATTGCAGAGGCGATTGAGGGGGTGTTCGTTTCTAGGGGTATAAAGTTTAGAGGGGTCACATCAAAGAGAATATTGTCATTTAGAAGTATTAAATGAAGTCTAGTTACAAAACCAACTCCAGAATCCCTGGTCTAATTCGCGAGAGGAATCTAATGAGGGTAATTAAGCCGTGATTAGAAGATGGCTACTGTAGCATCACTGTACCAAAACATGGATTAATTAGGCTCATTAGATTCATCTCGT
>LAPY01000557.1:120181-137466 GCA_000970635.1 Eragrostis tef
ATTATACGAAGTTATACGACCATCCACGGCCTTCTCCCTCACCTGCCAAGCTCTTCAACGACGGAGCTGACGGCTCGCTCCTCCGTCCACCCGCGCGAGCTGACCGATCCCTCCTCGTCCCGGTCGATCGGGGCAATGCCGCGTGGATCGAGCTGCTGAGCACTGATCACGGTGAGGCCACTCAGATCCGCCTGGTTGCCGCACCTTTTAACTTTGTGTGCTGCGTCTTTTTTGCGGTTTGTCGTGATGGGATGCGTTTACATGGGAGGCAATTTGGGGCCAGAAGCGTGGGATCCCCGCTTGATTGATGTGAATTGGTGTTTCTGCCCCTGTTTCCGGCTCATTTGCTGCCTAAATTTGCGATTTTTGTTGGCGTCTCGTTCCTCCGTTCGTGTCTCCATATGAATAAATATAGTCTGATGTTTATCAGCTTGACCGCTTGTTGGGTGCTATTTATTACCTGCCCAAATTTGCAATTTGCAAGTGATTCTTAAGTTTCGATGTTGAAGCATTTACATGTCTCCCTAATTGGTTTGTTACGTTTTTTCTGTCAGGGTATTCCGGACTCTGGAGAGTTAGCAATCAGTTTCGGCTTTTGGAATAGAACAACTTTGGCATAATTGTCGCCCAAGATGCCTGGGATCGCAGTGGATGGAGGTGTTACAGAGGAGGTGCCAAACGGGGTGAATTCCTCTCAAAACAACGAAAACATGTCTGCCCCAAAGTCGACAGCAGCTTCAACGATGGTGGGAAGCATGCAAAGTCAGGCGCTTGAGATGCACGTTGAAGGTTCTGGTGCTGCAGAGCCCTCAATTGAGCAGCTCTACAACAATGTTTGCGAGATGGAGAGCTCAAGTGAGGGTGGATCACCATCACGCGAGAGCTTCGGGTCAGATGGGGAGGAGTCAAGGATTGACTCGGAGCTTCGCCACCTTGTTGCTGGAGAGATGGAAGCCATGAAGGTGATTGAGGAGGAAGAGGGGAGTGGGAGTGTTGCCAATGCAGTACCTGCTCCTGAGAATGGGACCCCGATCAAGACTCAGTCGCCCACCTCATCCAAGAAGTCTATGAAGGCCTCAAAATCACAGCTTGAGTCTGATGCCTCTGTTGGCCCTAATGGCAAGGCGTCCCCTGAGGAAGGCGAGAGCGAGGTCAGCAAACCTGGAAGCCGAGTTGGCCGTCGCCGGAAATCAAAAGTCAATTCACAGAATGGAACAGAAGATGCTGGTCTTGATAACCCAGACCTTGGTCCATTTCTTCTTAAACATGCAAGGGACCTGATTGCTTCGGAAAATCCACGGCGGGCATTGAAATATGCTCTTCGAGCCACCAAATCGTTTGAGAAATGTGCAGGTGGAAAACCAAGTTTGAACTTGGTGATGAGTTTGCATGTTGTTGCAGCTATCTACTGCAACTTGGGAAGATATGAAGAGGCTGTACCTGTGCTGCAGCGGTCTCTCGAGATCCCTGTGATCGAGGAAGGTCAGGAGCATGCTCTTGCAAAGTTTTCTGGTTGTATGCAGTTGGGGGACACCTATGGAATGCTAGGTCAGACTGCACTCTCACTGCAATGGTATGCTGCCGGGCTTGACATTCAGAAGCAAACCTTGGGTGAGCAAGACCCAAGGGTTGGAGAGACTTGCCGGTACTTGGCTGAGGCCCATGTTCAGGCACTGCAACTCGATGAGGCACAAAGGTTGTGTCAGGTGGCTCTTGACATCCACAGGGAGACTGGAGAGCCTGCCTCACTAGAAGAAACAGCTGATAGGAGGCTGATGGGTCTCATTTGCGACACCAAGGGTGACCATGAAGCTGCCCTGGAGCATCTAGTGATGGCTAGCATGGCTATGGTATCCAATGGGCAGGAGACTGAGGTGGCCTCAGTGGATTGCAGCATTGGTGACATTTACCTCTCATTGGGTCGGTATGATGAGGCTGTGTTTTCTTACCAGAAAGCTCTCACAGTATTTAAGACCAGCAAAGGGGAGAATCATGCAACTGTGGCTTCTGTTTTTGTGCGTCTAGCGGATCTGTACAACAAGACTGGGAAGCTAAGGGAGTCGAAATCCTACTGTGAAAATGCCCTCAAGATTTATCAGAAACCTATACCAGGGACTTCTCTGGAAGAAATCGCCACTGGTTTGACTGATGTTTCAGCCATATATGAGACCATGAATGAGCATGAGCAAGCACTCAAGTTACTCCAGAAAGCCTTAAAAATGTACAACAATTCTGCCGGCCAACAGAGCACAATTGCTGGAATTGAGTCTCAAATGGGCGTCTTGCACTATATATTGGGAAATTACAGAGAGGCGTATGATTCCTTCAAGAGTGCGATTACAAAGCTCCGCACTTGCGGCGAGAAAAAGTCTGCCTTCTTTGGGATTGCCTTGAACCAGATGGGTTTGGCGTGTGTTCAAAGATACTCCATAAATGAAGCTGCAGAACTGTTTGAGGAAGCTAGGACTGTTCTGGAGCAAGAATATGGTCCGTATCATCCGAATACTTTAGGAGTATACAGCAATCTTGCTGGAACTTATGATGCAATGGGAAGGTAAGCTCCCTTCTTGTTCCTGCATTATGCCATTTTCCATCACAGAATATATTTCAAGAAAAAGAAAGTTCCATCACAGAATGGATTCTAAACATCACAACAGCAGCCCGTAAACACCCTTCATCTCCTATCTGGCAATATATCTTGCACTTTGTTACTTGTCCATCTCTGTAATCGTTTTTCATTAAGCATCTCCCTTGCCAGCTGTTTAGGCCCTAGATAACCCCATTTCGTCTGAAAATCTATGTTTTCTTGGGCACTTCATGTTTCATATTCTCAAGATTTATCTCTAAGTGAAAGTGGAAACTTAGAAATTAGTTTGTTGTCCCAAATAGGTCCTGTTTGTCTGCGGGGTGCTACTCACATATTAGTTGTGTCTCTTTAGTGTATCTCATCTTCCAGGCCAGCTTGGCACATGATTAGCATCTTTAACAGCTTTCGCAATTTGAATTGGGTTGATGAGATATTGATTGCTAATAAAGCTGGATCAGTTTAACTGAAGTAGGACCATCTTATAAATAATCTTTAGTTGCTTGTCGCTGGCTGTTCTGTAAAGAGGGATTGCACGGCTTTATCCTCTTGCTTTATCTTTTGCTATTTTCTTTTCTCTTCTTATTGTTCGTGTGGAAACTTCATGCTACTTTTCAAGACATGTGGACTATTAGCTTTATAGTTTGTGTACAAGTGTACAACAACTGGCTGGATCAGAAATGTCAACACTAACTTAGCTGGCTAGATCAGGTTCTGAAGCAACACTGTTCTTTTTCAGATACTTTGTAAACCCAAATTGAAAGCCAGAAATATCACCCATGAGCATGCTGTCAGCAAATGTGAAAAGTTTGCGATCAATTCAGTTAATATATGTGCATTTCCTTTTACCAGACTGGATGAGGCCATCGAGATCCTGGAATATGTGGTGGGCATGCGTGAGGAGAAGTTGGGCACAGCAAATCCAGACGTGGACGACGAGAAGCGGAGGCTTGCGGAGCTGCTGAAGGAGGCAGGACGGGTGAGAAGCAGGAAGGCTAAGTCCCTGGAGAATCTACTCGAGACCAACCCGTATACTGTCACCAAGAGAAATACAGTTGCAGCATGAATCGCTGCTCTGCAAGACCAGTATTATGATGAATCGTGAGTATTGTTACTAAGGTGTGTGAATTGGTTTGTTCAGATGCGTCAATGAGAATAGCGGTGTTACGGGTCTAGAAATCTTGAAATGTTCAAATTGATTGTTGTAAAGTTACAAATGTTCAGCCTTCAGGGCTCCACCTTTTTTTTTGCGCTTTGTACGTGCTGGGTATTTCCATGTCGTGCGTCCTCTTCTGGCAGATCGCAATAGCAAGTATTTTATTCAGAAACAGTTAGCTGTAACTGCACTTCATTCAGATGACACATCTATGCTACAGATCATTCGGTCCTGCTACCCTACTTAAAGCGAGTCGCCAGCGAATACTTGCTGTTCGATCATTAATCAGTGCGAGGTGGGAATCGATTTGAGCAGATATCAGTGTGAGCCAGCTGTTACATTGCAATGCTCATCCTGAAGGCGAACTGGACTGTTTCTAGCAGAGGCTTTTTTTTTCCATGCTTGACATTTGAAGTTTTCCTTGTATTCCAGTTGGATCATCCAACACCAGCACCAAGAGAAATACATTCGAGATTATTCACTCTGAATTTCACACTACTGAGAATATGAACATTGACCATTTCATACTACTGAGAACCCCATTTGGATCTCGTATTTGTGCCCAGAACTGAGCAACGGTTTGGAAGAGGTCGCCTTAGTCGGCTGAAATGGAGAATCAACATCGCTGGCATTAAATTGGAGGCCAATTTCCACGAAATTAAGAAATCCATGGAATTAAGAAAGAGAAAAGCTGTAAACATAGCCATCCGATTCATACGGGATGAGGCAACGCCACACCAGACAAAATGGGTAAAAAAAAAACAGAATCAAACGACTTCCGACTTCAGCCTCCGCCGATGACATCACCACAATGTCACCGCCGCCACAAACGAGTGGTTGCTAAGGTCACTTAATTTCTACACATAGTGACTGAACAGTGTGCCTCAAGGGTGCATACAGTTCCAAAACCCCACATTCTCAGAAACTAGATACATGAACCCATGAGCAACAACTACTGATCATAATCATCCGTTACTACTACGCTAACTAGTTGATACATGAAGCAACTTCACGCCAAAGCCACGAGCATCTAATGGCCATACTTCTGGAACTCCCACTCGCTGTTGTCTGGAATGTCAAAATAGAACTTGGTAAGGTGAGGCAAAAAGTGCACAGGCTCAAAGGTAAGAATAACAAAAGCAAAGAGCACAGGCTCAAAGGCATGATTAACAAGCACATTGGCCAACAGAGCACAATTGCTGGAATTGAGGCTCAGATGGGCGTCTTGCACTATATTTTGGGAAATTACGGAGAGGCATATGATTCCTTCAAGAGTGCGGTTACAAAGCTCCGCACTTGCGGTGAGAAAAAGTCTGCCTTCTTTGGGATTGCCTTGAACCAGATGGGGTTGGCGTGCGTTCAAAGATACTCCATAAATGAAGCAGCAGAACTGTTTGAAGAAGCTAGGACTGTTCTGGAGCAAGAATACGGTCCGTATCATCCGGATACTTTAGGAGTATACAGCAATCTTGCTGGAACTTATGATGCAATGGGAAGGTAAGCTCCCTTCTTGTTCCTGCATTATGTCATTTTCCATCACAGAATATATTTCGAAAAAAGAAAATTCCATCACAGAATGGATTCTAAACATCACAAGAGCAGCCCATAAACATCCTTCATCTCCTATCTGGCAATATATCTTGCACTTTGTTGCTTGTCCATGCTGTAATAGTTTTTTGTTGAGCATCTCATTTGCCAGCTGTTTAGGCCCTAGATAACCCCATTTCGTCTGAAAATCTATGTTTTCTTGGTCACTTCATGTTTCATATTCTCAAGATTTATCCCTCAGTGAAAGTGGAAACTTGGAAATTAGTTTTGTTGTCCCAAATAGGTCATGTTTATGTCTGCAGGGTGCTACTCACATATTAGTTGCGCTTCTTGTAGTGTTCTTAATGTTTTGAAAGTAATAGCTTTATACGTAGGATAAATGTACTCTTGCAAGTGCGAATTCTTTAGTCCTAGTTATCTCATCTTCCAGGCCAGCTTGGCACATCCGCACATGATTAGTGTCTTTAACAGCTTTCGCAATTTGAATTGGGTTGATGAGATATTGATTGCTAATAAAGCTGGATCAGTTTAACTGAAGTAGGACCATCTTATAAATAATCTTTAGTTGCTTGTCGCTGGCTGTTCTGTAAAGAGGGATTGCACAGCTTTATCCTCTTGCTTTATCTTTTTCTATTTTCTTTTTCTTATTTCTTATTGTTCGTGTGGAAACTTCATGCTACTTTTCAAGACATGTGGACTATTAGCTTTATAGTTTGTGTACAAGTGTACAACAACTGGCTGGATCAGAAATGTCAACACTAACTTAGCTGGCTAGATCAGGTTCTGAAGCAACACTGTTCTTTTTCAGATACTTTGTAAACCCAAATTGAAAGCCAGAAATATCACCCATGAGCATGCTGTCAGCAAATGTGAAAAGTTTGCGATCAATTCAGTTAATATATGTGCATTTCCTTTTACCAGACTGGATGAGGCCATTGAGATCCTGGAATATGTGGTGGGAATGCGTGAGGAAAAGTTGGGCACAGCGAATCCAGACGTGGACGACGAGAAGCGGAGGCTTGCGGAGCTGCTGAAGGAGGCAGGACGGGTGAGAAGCAGGAAGGCTAAGTCCCTGGAGAATCTACTCGAGACCAACCCGTATACTGTCACCAAGAGAAATACAGTTGCAGCATGAATCGCTGCTCTGCAAGACCAGTATTATGATGAATCGTGAGTATTGTTACTAAAGGTGTATGAATTGGTTTGTTCAGATGCGTCAATGAGAATAGCGGTGTTTACGGGTCTAGAAATCTTGAAATGTTCAAATTGATTGTTGTAAAGTTACAAATGTTATCATTGGTTACTTGTTCAGCCTTCAGAGCTCCACCTTTTTTTTTTTGCGCTTTGTACGTGCTGGGTATTTGCATGCCGTGCGTCCTTTTCTGGCAGATCGCAATAGCAAGTATTTTATTCAGAAACAGTTAGCTGTAACTGCACTTCATTCAGATGACACATCTATGCTACAGATCATTCGGTCCTGCTACCCTACTTAAAGCGAGTCGCCAGCGAATACTTGCTGTTCGATCATTAATCAGTGCGAGGTGGGAATCGATTTGAGCAGATATCAGTGTGAGCCAGCTGTTACGTTGCAATGCTAATCCTGACTTGCGAACTGGACGGTTTCTAGCAGATGTTTTTTTTTTCCTAACACCAGGAAAATACATAGATACATTAAAGATTATTCACTCTGAGTTTCACTATGTCCGTAGAATCGAGAGAATATGAACATTGGCCATTTCATACTACTATTTAATTCTGAGAACCCCATTTGGATCTCGTATTTGTGCCCAGAACTGAGCAACGGTTTGGAAGAGGTCGCCTTAGTCGGCTGAAATGGAGAATCAACATCGCTGGCATTAAATTGGAGGCCAATTTCCACGAAATTAAGAAATCCATGGAATTAAGAAAGAGAAAAGCTGTAAACATAGCCATCCGATTCATACGGGATGAGGCAACGCCACACCAGACAAAATGGGTAAAAAAAAAACAGAATCAAACGACTTCCGACTTCAGCCTCCGCCGATGACATCACCACAATGTCACCGCCGCCACAAACGAGTGGTTGCTAAGGTCCACTTAATTTCTACAAATAGTCACTGAACAGTGTGCCTCAAGGGTGCATACAGTTCCAAAACCCCACATTCTCAGAAACTAGATACATGAACCCATGAGCAACAACTACTGATCATAATCATCCGTTACTACTACGCTAACTAGTTGATACATGAAGCAACTTCACGCCAAAGCCACGAGCATCTAATGGCCATACTTCTGGAACTCCCACTCGCTGTTGTCTGGAATGTCAAAATAGAACTTGGTAAGGTGAGGCAAAAAGTGCACAGGCTCAAAGGTAAGAATAACAAAAGCAAAGAGCACAGGCTCAAAGGCATGAATAACAAGCACATCAATAAGGTTACCAACCTAGCGGGCACACTTGACGGGTCTTGAGCCAACGGCTGATGCAGTGGAAGTGGAACGCATGGTTGCAAACTCCTGAGATACACGAAGTCACATACAGATTACAACATTAGTTTTCTAGTGAACTGATTCATTATATAAATATGATCGTGCACCTTTACAGACAAATAGTTCAAAGAGCAAATAGTAAGAATATTTTACAAGAGAAAAATCTTCTTGAAAATACAATTCACCCACAACTAAAGAACCACCACTTAAATAATGGCTCCGATCAGTTGAGATTGCTGTGGCAAGCTGCAGCTGCAGCTGGCTGTTTCTCAATTCACATCGACAGCGGTAGCAATCTCAACCAGAGACAATACACTTGTCTATCAATAATTTAGCTATGGTTAACAATACACAAGCGGTTTACAGAGATTTTGTTATCTTGAGAACACTACGACATTACATGCATACTGCTGCAAGTGTAAAATACAAGCAAGAGGCTGCCAGATATAGGATTAGTCAAAAAATAACCGCCCAAACTGCATCAAACTATTTTGTAGTATCAAATAACCCACCAATACAATATTATTGATTAACGCTATTGAGAAGTAAAATGCATAGCACTTGTTACAGCAGCTCAAAATTAAGAGGTCGTGTTTAAGCTGCACCCCTACTTGAATGATCCTTTCCGATGGATGTTAATATTAGATTTTGCTAGAATATATGTTACGTTGCCCCCACAAGATACAGACTAGATAACTTATCTATGCAAGATAGAAGAAATATGACCAGGAATTCCCTACCATTGATTTGTATTCTAGCAAAATTTATTCATCCCAATAAAAATATGTGTAATTACTTCAGCATATATCTGCAAATAGTAAATTCAAGACAGGATTGGCCATCCAGATATCGTCAACTGTACTTTGCTTTCCATTCTCTTTGAGGTCATATACAAAAAATTTCAGCAACATACCAAAGGAAAACCTGATAATGCATAAATTCCTAAGTTACATTACCGAGTTGCAACTCCGCCTAACAAGGCATGGCATGAGCATCTCAATTGGATCCAACAAACAACTAAGCATGACAGCCACTTGACGGTATTAAATTTGATGCAAATGAAAACTCTAGTTCAGAGTTCAGACAAGTTCCCTTAGGTCAGATGTGATGTTTGTGTGATGTAATCAAGCAGAGAGTGAGTCAGGCAAGGCCTAAACGTCATTGCAACCAGTGCTGATATCAGCAGGAACAGACACCATTGTGCCTGGCAACTAAAGCCACCAAAACCAAAGACAAACTCTACCCCGTAGCAACCCCTCTTCCAATCGCTCCACCACGATTGACCCAAACACAGCAAATTTCACATTACAACCATTATGTAATCAAGCAGCCACTACGATGCTACAACCATCGCAAGTAACCCTGCATTCGGGATAAAGAAGAGTAAGAGAATACGTATCATACCCCAAGCGACGGTGCACTCCTCGCTAGTGGCGCTGGCCTGGTTCGCCTGGCACTCGATACCTGCGCCGATCACATGAAAAGCAAACAGGGGATGAACAATCCGCAGAGTCTGATGAACAATCTCAAATCAAAGCGAATCGAAGGGAAGCAGGCAAAGGGGAAAAGCGCTCACAGAGGTCCATGATGTGGTTGCGGCAGATGGCACAGTTATCCACCACGATGTCTGCAAAAATCGCGACAAAACATGACGAAATCACATTAGATCGGTGGAATTCATCAAGCGGGGGAAAAAAAAGGAGCTGTGAGAGAGATGGCGTTAGGGTACCCCAGGCCCAGAGGGAGACAGCGTTCCACTTCTTGATCTCGAAGCGCTTGCCCTTCTTGCAACCGCCGCCGGCGCAGGAGGAAGAAGAGGCCGGGGCCGGAGCCACGGCGACGCCGCCCTTGTCCATCGCGAGCAGGGAAGCAACCCTAGGAACACGAGAGGTGAGCGGCGAGGAGAGGAGGCGGCGGCCCTTTCCAAGGTGGACTGCATATGTCAGACGAGGCCAGACTTTATAATCGCGCGGTTTCACATTCGGTTTGGACTCTGGTGGGGGAAGAAGACGGACGGGCCAAGCGTTGGTCACCGGGGTTTGTACGGTGGCCCACGGTTAAAGCCCAATGTTGTCATCGTTGCGATTCTGAGCTGTAGCCCACGTCGAAGCCGAGGGTCAGATCCAAATTTCTTGCTGTGATTGATGCCACGCGTGCGACCTAACGGATATTTTTTTTATTAGAAAAAGGATTTGGTTAAAAAATTGTATCTATAGGTATATTAATGGGTGAAAAAGCTTATCCAGCGGATATAAAGAGTAAGGATGTGGTTTAGCAAAACCCAAACTCGTTACCAGTGGATACCCTATCCAAAATGTATTGACAACCTATTTTCCTTTAGGTCCAGCCTAACTTCATAATATTAAACTTTCGATCATGTACTAAAATTGATGGTAGTACTTTATGTTAAGTGATGAATGGTGGTGTTGCTGAATTGCTAAATATGCCTGTGTTGTTTTACATATTTACTGTTGTTGTGATGCTGAAATTTTGAGATGTTTAGAGGGTAAGAGTATCCGATGGGTATATTTTATCCGCCAGATATAGGTATGGGTGAAAAACTCTACCTGTGACATTAATTGGGTTATCCAGCGGGTAAAGATTTTTTTACAGAATAAAGATTTAGAGAGGGTATATCCAATGAATTTCTAAACTTTGCCATCCGTTGCCATCCCTACATGGTGAGTGTGACTTGTCTGATCGTCTCAGAAAGGAGACTGACGTAACGCTTCGGTAAAGAGACTGATGTCTGATACCGCGATTCGGTTTACCACACTCGACTTGCAAGTTGCTACCAGGCGTAACATTGGAAGCTTTGTTAGTACAATAAAGAAGGCAGCAACAATTTTCAACAAAGATATCCCTATACTTCTTCCAAAATTTTTGTAAGGATTACATCATCTCCAAAATTTATTGGTACCGGGGCTTCCAGTATCCATTACAGACAATGTATTCCCTCAACACGAAAATTTTGTTGCTTATGCATGTATATGAGTTTCAGTCTTAGACAGTAAAATGTTAGATACGTTCCTCCTAATGTATTCCCTCAACACGAAAATTTTGTTGCTTATGCATGTATATGAGTTTCAGTCTTAGACTGTAAAATGTTAGATACGTTCCTCCTGGTCTAAATGATGTCGAGGGCCGTCTTTCTTTAGCTTGCAGGAGAGAACATCAGTATGGTGTCTGGAGTGCTGCAGATAACTTGAAACGGTTGGCTTCCTACGGCAACCAAACTCATGGTGACCGGTGCCAATCCTCTCAGAGCAGCATGCTTTAGCTGGTTCGCTCATCAAGTCAGTTCCGGCTGAGACTCTTGTATATCAAATATGCAACGCTACCAACTGTCAGGCAAATCAGTGGACAGGCGACCATGTCCATATCCAGCATTCGGTTCCTGTTGGCGGCATTTGCTTGCCGTGTCAAGACCAAATGCTCGTGAAGCAGGCTGGTCAGATTATCGAGTTGGTGTATTACTTGACGCTGGCCTCTTGATAAGATCATAATCTGTTTAGTAAACCAACAATATCAGAATCTGTTACGAAACAAAGCATCAAACATATAATGTCATGTCAAGATCTATAAAAAGGGATGGGTCACAAAATGAGAATAACAGACATATCCAGCACCAATGTACTCTATGGTGAGATTTATACCACCAGTACCAAATTAAGCATCGCGGAATAAGCTAACAACGTGCATCAGAAGTTCAGATGATCCAGTCATGCAGATGCAACTTTGTTAAGAGTACTACTATAGGAGATTACGAGCCTCAAACCTATTGCATAGTATGTGTATTTGTAATCGAGGAAAAATATTATATGCATATTATGCAATTATATGGTACTTTGTTAAGCAAGATTTCCCCCCCTGCATGAATAGGATATGATATGACATCATGTGCCATTTAACTGCATAGTATGTACTTTGCAAAAAAATCCTAGCCAACACCGACAAACATATTGCAAGAATTTTCATCTTTTTGGTTCATGGCTAACTGTGCTAGGAAATGAAATTAGATTAGACAATCCCAGACTAGGTCGAATTTATTACCCTCTTATGTTTGATTTGATGACACCCACAGACAATGCAATCTTCACTATTTATTGCATTAATGCAATGATGACACCCACAAATTATTTTGAAGGCTCACCAAGGTCTCACTTCAATCCAAAATCATGAGCCTGAATTCTGAAGTAATTGAATGCATTGATACTGATAACGCTGACTAATTCTACATCAAATCTCCCACAAGCTGTGAAATGTGCAGCTACAAAATAGTAGTGATTACCTTTCAACAATCCAGGGATAAGGAGAATATTTCTATGTGCCAAGGTCTAACGGATAAATGTTTTTCAATGTTACTAAAGTCTTGATTATTGACCTTTATACGCTTGACAAAGCCAAAGCTCTAGGTAAGAATTTTTTTTCTCTCGAAATCGCCGTTGCCGGCGAGCTTCGAGATCCCCGGAGCGGTCCGGTCGTGGCCCCGCTCTAGGTAAGAATTGAAGTCGAATAGTTTCAAAGATGCAACTGTACTACTGTAGACCGTAGGGATAGGGAAAGAGGGAGGGACAGAGCTAGGGATACCTCTTCCATCATTGGTGACTCTTTCAAAAGTAGGTTTGATGATGACGAATTAGGTATCAGAGTACCATTGCCTAACTGAGAAACAAAGAGATTTGTAGGTGCTGAACCATTACAAGCATCATTTGGGAGAGCTAAATTCTGCTGACTCGGTGAATGTTTCTTCACTGTAAATTTTGAATTGAGTTCTTCAACTCGAGATGTAAACTCGTCCATCCTTTCATTCAACGTTGTTATTTGTTCTGATAGCTGAGTGATTGCACCCTGTGGAGGACAGGTGGCAAAAGAAAGAACATTAACATATCAGAGTTCAGCTATATCAAATGTAAGTCACAAATTGCCATGCTAGTTTTAACTCTTCATAAAAGTCACCTGATTGATGGCAGATGATTCAGGGGCTCGCCCTCCACCAAACCTTCTGTTCGTGTCTGTCAGTTTGCTCAATTTCACAATATTATTGTCTCCATGGGTAGAATATGAATGAGATAGACCACTGGTCAACATCCACAAGAAAAAGTCAGCTAACCTTTATAGATTCTGATGTTTCAAGTTTGAACGATATTTCAATTTTACAGAAGCAATAGTTCAAGCGGAGAACAAGGATACCTTTTCATAAGTTTGTTTCTCCTATCAGCAGACACACGGGAAAAGGCTTCCTTTGGACTTGAGACCAGCTCATCATCAATGCTAAGCTTGGTTTTCAGATCTTCCGGTAATGCCTGGAGACACCAACGGTAAATTAAGCAATATAACTAAACATAATGAGAAAATACTGTGTTCGTATAGTAATTAACAAAATACATACCATAACATCATTCATCAATTTCTCCAGCTGAATTTGCTCAATATAGGTGCGCGGTATATAAGAACCATCCAAGCCTAACTGTTCAGCAACATATTTGACATGAAGCCTATCTCTTCCTTGCACCTAAAAAGGAGAATCGAGGTTATAACATTTGCACAACATATATCATTGTTGATGTACAAAGAGTAATAAATCAAGTAGTCCTTAAGAATTTGAGATGTGCAAAATGACATTGAGAGAAATCACATGAACCAAACAAGAATGAGTATGCTCACTTGTATATACTGCCGGTTGAGTTGCTCCAGCCAGTCAATTTTAACAGTTGCTTTGCCATCAGAAAAAACACGACTGCTTCTCTTCAGAATAGCAGCTATAGTATATCCTAACGCCATCAGACCACCAAGAAGACGTACTCGTATAACTTCGTATAATTCCTCCGAAATTACAAACATAAATAATATTAGGGAGTTGATGAACAGAAAGGGTTTGTTACAAGAGAATGGGAATAAATAAATGTAAAAGAAAACTTAGCAACTGCATAACGATAGTGAACCTAATGAACATAAACGTTTAAGATTCTGACACCATGAAGTATTGAACTATATCCTACCTATTTTATGAGTTTTCAGCTATTGAACATGATACCTAAGGAAGTTTGTCAAACCAAAGAAGCTTACAATACTAGCATAGGAACATGAACAATGAACAACATCCTACATGAATATGACATGTAGCTACTGAACATGAAACTTAAATACCTCAAACATCAGATTATATTTTCCTTCCCTATTCCGCATTCGGAGATAAGATTGGCATGATTCTGGATCTTCACCAGGTGGAAGAAGATATATGTCGTATGTTTCTTCATTGCCTTCTGTATGACCATCACCAAGCACATCCTTGATTTTATCAGGTGTTAGAGACCTTGGTGACTGAACATGTAAACATCCAAGAGTCAGGTTATCTTCATTAATCGTAAAAGGCCTTGGTGAAGAATTCAATAGTTATGAATACACCAAGATTTTCAGACATGTATGAAAAAAGTAGATATTAGTAAAGCCTACCTTTAGAATGTACATAGGATTTTGGAACCCTGTGAATGGGTTGAATTTGTTTCTAATTTTTATATGAGCAGTCTCCAAGTCCGGCTCAATGAAAGCCTTGTACATTGGATAAACCTGAAAAAATGCCATTATTCAATATAAATTTACATGTAATCATTAACTACAAAACCGCTAATACTTATGCATAGCCAAGTTGAGATCAAGCTACCGTTTCAGAGATCTGATGAATGATTTCTTCAGGTTCCTGGCCAGCTCGTTGTATGTCCCGTAAAACCCTCTTCACCAGGTCAAAATGAACACCACCAGTGACAGAGACACGCAGGTCCAGTAAAGGTCGTATCCTCTCACTCAGTGCATAAATGCCTTCAATGATAACAATCCGGGAGCTAGGGGGATCAACTGTTCTGTTGCACATAGGAATTATAATATTAAAAAAAACACGTGATGTCGTGATGAAATATGCACCTAACACTGAAAGATGGCAGAGATTATTTACCTATACCCAGTTCGGCAGCTCGACTTGAAATCATAGATTGGAACCTGAACTGACCTCCCTTCCTTCAGACCATGAATATTTTCCAACAGCGTGTCGTAGTCTGTTAGACGTGGATCTGGACAAGTGTGAAACGGTGAAAACCTCAGTTTCCATGGTTCTCAACATTATTACCTCGGCAAATGCAGTTTGTAATGGTAGAATTCTCTCGTACTTCCATTACATCATAAAGCATATAATAATAGTTATGCCGTTATTGTTATAGGGGTATGCAATTGCAAAGAAGTATAAGATACTCAGTTCAGATCAGATATATGTAATGTCAGCTAGTTTAGAATATTTTTGCTGTGAAGGAAGCAGCATCCAAATATAACTATATGACCAGTCAAAGTGCTTGGGGCTCAGTGGTACCATCAAAATTGCCATCGATTATGCGAGATGCATCATTGTAGTTGTCCATTGATATAACAGCAACATCGGGCGTCAAATTGACCACCTTCTCAGTAAACACAGTCTTCCCAGCACCAGAGGGGCCGGCAACCCCCACAAATATGATCCCTTCATTGTGCTGCGCCAGAAGCTGGCAGGCACGGATCACAACAAAGAAGCCTTTCTCAAAAGACAGATAATCAGGAAACCGGACAATTTCATAGCGATTCATGTCCTTCCGTTTCCTCAGCTGAACCTTGTCGCGCAGAAGGTTATGCCGCCTCCTTGGCGAATCAGCCATGGAGTCGTTTTGCTCCATCCGCAGGTAGTCTTTGTAGACTGCATCATCAGGTTTGAGAAGAAAATTAAAGAGACAACATCAAGCAGCAAGGAATTCCGCAACCAACATATGGAGAGACAGACAGATTCGGAATTAATTGCCCCAGTGATCCAAGCAAGTTAGGGTTCCTCACCGGCAGATGAAACCAATCACGCCGGTAGTGGTCGAGAGGAGGAGGACGACAACCGCGAGCAGGAGCAGAGAGTTCCTTTCGGGGGTGGCTGCCGTGCTTCGGTCGGTGGCTGGAGTTTAGAGGCGGTGACGGCGCGGGCGCGGCCGAATAAGAGCACGATGGTGTGAGCGGAGGGATGCTTCGAGGTTAGTGCCGACCTTTTTGGGGCCGGGCTCGACGTGGCCAAGCCCAAAGCCCGATATTATTGTGCAATTTATTATGCATAATACGGTGTAGTATAATGTACTCCAACATACTTAACTCTGATGCCCGGTGATAACATCAAAGATCAAATATTGGCTCAAGGTTAAATCCTTGACAAACATGTACTACGAGCCTAAAAAAATTACGATTAGGACTTAGGAGTCAGGATACATATAAAATACTCCTAGAAACATAGGTGTATAACCCCTAACGATCGTATGGCTTTGCAAATGAGAAGTTAATCAAGCATCATCATGAAATATAAAACCAACGGGAGATAGTGCAACCAAAAGTCTTAATTATCTTTCATGCAAAAAAAAGTCTCTTAACTATCATTCTTTTTTCCCACTAACTTAATAGCCAACCGTGTGACATACCGACGTTTCTATATTCGTAGCCGCTCCAATAATTTATGGATAACAAATACTCCATAGATTACAGTGAATGGAGCATAGGGGAAATGTGAATGGAGCGCTGAGATTTAAAAAGACACGTATGGTCCATAGATTACAGAATTGCGGCACGAATGGCGCCGCTCATATCGAAGACTAACTGCACGACACGTCAAATGGCACGAATGTCAAGTGCAGAGCGGTGGCAGAGCTAGAGCTTGATTATTCGTTACTATTGCTCTGATAAGATATCGTTTTCTCCGGACCAAATTATTTATTATCCCGACTTTAAACCATCAGTCGAAATTTATTAAACATGAGTTTAGACACCAAAACACACACCAAAAATGCTCAAAAGACCTGTTAATAGAAACACAATTCCTGCCTGACTCTAGGAGTGCTCCAAAAGAAGACAAATTCCCTCGCCTCGCCACCCCGCTTGCTTTTCCTGGAGAGTGATGTTATACAACCTCCGACCATATAAATCTTGCAAAATGCAGACAGACACGTAATAAATTCCCCGGGCGGAACCGAATTTGCACCGCAAACAGCAAAAAGTCCTGGCCCCTTTTCTCCTCCTCTTAGGACCGTCAATATGGTTAGACAGCATCTACAAAGTGCATTCCATATAAACAAGAAAGTTTCTATCATGATCTGACGCACATCGAAAGATCTTCAGAGGACTCGCCTCACAAAAAAGCTCGACGATTTTTCATGAAAAGTTGACAGCAACGTCGTGCATATCCGTGCAAGGACCAGATTAAGCTGGAATGACAAAAATATTCCCTTGACGAGCCCTGCTTGCTGGCCGTTCTTTAATACTACTATAGTGCACCTTATGACCAGCTTTACTTGTCCAAATGAAATCCGCAAGGCATTTTGTTTGTCCCATAGCGTAACATTGATAACATGACGCATCCTTTGATATTTTAGCATCTTGAAATCTTGCCGTAACAAGATTTCCAACGAGGTGTTTCAGTCAGACAAAGTGCAAAGCATCTTATTCTCAAGTCCTTCGAGCCCCCCCCCCCCCCCCCCCCAAAAA
>LAPY01000557.1:141501-154316 GCA_000970635.1 Eragrostis tef
GCTATGCGGGGCTGGGGGATGAGGAGAAGAAGAAGAGCAGCCGGGCGACGCAAAGGCAGGAGGAATCGAGGAAGCTCGGCAGCGGCTATGGCGCTCGATGGTGAAAGACGCGGCTGCCGATATGCGTAAGGAACAGAGGTACACGATGATGCTGCCGATATGGGCCGAAACTGATGCTTGCATCAGGCCCAAACCGCGCGCGCGGTGGCTAGCTATTACCGCGTGCGCGGTATATAACGTTTGCGCTCCGCCGCCGCCGCTGCTCGCCGTCGCCGGAACAAATGCTCCCGCCACCGGAACAATTTCTCGGTCCGCTGGAACAATTTCGTTGCCACGCGGGGAAGCCGAATGATGGCGGCGAGGGGAAGCAGGGCGACGGCGACACGGCCTAGGTCAGAGGCTCACGGGGAACGGAGGTAGAAGAGAGAGTAGCAGCCATTTGATTTGTGATTTACATGAATCTTAAAACACGCTACGGGTAGCGCGAACTAGATATAGGAATTCCGATGCGGGCCCATGAGCAGATCTTTAAGTTGGCTACGGCCTAGCCCACGGCCTATATGATGGAGATTTCGGGCCAACTTTGAGGGCCCAGAAAGACTCCGAGGGTCCAGAAAGGCGGGAGGTTGGTGGATGTCGACGATCGTTTTGCTTTGGCGGAGCCGCGCGGCAAAGTGGCTTCTTTGACGAGGCGCGCCGCATGCCGGCGAGGTGGTGAAATGTCGGAAAGGATTGGCCTACCAATTTCGCATTGGATGGAAAATGCAAAAATTGGTTGATCAGCCCAAGAGAAGTATGCTGCACCAATCATTGATCAACTGTACCAAAACAAAGCAGAACACCTGAGTCCAATCAGTGCGCTGGGGGCGATGATTTACTCTTTTGACTGGATGCAACAGACAAATCAAAACCAACGTAGGGTCTGATCGTTTCTTTTAGATCTAAATTTTAGAAGGCTCTAAACAAAGAAAATCTATTACTAAATAAAGTCTAATGACAAAACCTTTTTACAGAGTCTAATTAATCTATGTTTTGCCACATTAATGCTACAGTAATCATCGTCTAATTACAGCTTAATTACCCTTGTTAGATTCGTCTTGCAAATTAGACAAGGATTCTGCAGTTAGTTTTGTAATTAAACTTTATTTAATATACTTAAATGATAAGACTTTTTTTAAGATCCTTTTAAACTTTAGATCTTGTGAAACAAATACTCCTGTAGTATCTCTACTCCCATCAGCATTCGGAATGGAACCATGGCCAATTTATGGGACCTGTTATGTCCATAGCCTACAAGCAGCGAGGCCCACGTGTTAGAGGACACGGCGCCTCCGTCTCTCCGTGGAGCACGAGTGACGTGTACTCTGACCCACCCCGCCGCATGGGCGTTGCCTTGCTTGTTGCCACGTTGGCACATGAGAACCACGGGCTCGCGGGCAAATGAGACTGGGCAACAGCTGCACGTCTCGAAAGTGCCTCAGGATCACAGCGGAATCGATTACCCACCCAGCGATTGCTAACTGAAAGCGTATATTGCTTCCTTCACGCTAAAACACACGCAACAAAATTCCATGTTTTTTTTCCCGAACACGCACACATGAGGACCGCGCGTCTTCAATTACAACGCCTTTACAAATTTCCATCTTGGAACACATAATAGTTCTTTAGGATTAATGTCGCGAATGACGCCTTAGAAGGTTGTCTTTTTTTTCTTCTTCTCTTTTTTTTTAGATGGTTGTCAATGTGACACCTTGGAGCTCCAAGTGTTTAGACCTAAGGTACAATTCTGTATGCAAGTGGCAGTTATAATGGACAAGTTCAAGACACACCTTTTTGTTCATTAGAATAACGACTATATTATTTCTGAAACTTCTATCACTGACCTATATTTGTAGGTATCAATTTCACAAAACTACAGTCTTATGTATCATGTAGCATGACTATGTAGCATGACTTTGACGCTAGACAAAATATATTTTATTGTCATACATGTAAGCTAGTTGTTTTCATCTTATATTGTAGCTATACCTATGAACACAATTTTTAAAGGAATGAGCCTATTTTACTTTCCAAACAATTCAGATTTTTTGTTTTATATCCTAAACAAAATGATGACTCATTTTACTCTTTAAACAATTTTAATCGTAGCACGGATTTCTTTGTTTTTAGAATGAAGCTAACAAAGCCACGGTAGACATGCCCCAGGTCTTGTTTGGTGTACTGCTGGGGTAGCTTTAGCAAAAACAGGGTGAGACTGGTTCGCCGGTATAAGAAAGAAATAGCACGGCCTGCTTTTTGGCTCTCCAAATCAAAATTTCCCCAAAACGTCCTCCGCTTCTTCTTGCCGAGGAAGGCAGTGCGAGCGAGTAGCGAGCAAGCGACCGCAGCAATGGCGGACTCGTCTGCTCCGACACGGGTGATGATGGCGGTGAATGAGTCGTCGCTCAAGGGGTACCCGCACCCCTCCATCAGCTGCCGCGCGGCCTTCGACTGGACGCTCTCCAAGCTCATCCGCTCCAACGCCGAGGGCTTCCACCTCCTCTTCCTCCACGTCCAGGTCCCCGACGAGGACGGTATGTACACTCGCGCGCTCTTACCCCCTAATCGCTGGCTTACGACGCGTAGATTGCTTGACGAAATGTGCCGGTTCTCTCTCGATTCGCCCGTTCCAGCTGCTGTCGATTTTGATGCGATGTCGCGACTTGGGTACTAGATATTCTTCGAGCACGCGTAGTTGTTCCTACCACTCACCGGCGGTGTTCGACGAAATGCATCATAGTGTTAGCTAGTTGATGTTCCTTTCTGCAGCTTCGTTGTTGTTCAGGCAAATCCGCACACTGTTGCAGCCGATGCTGTGTTTGATATTTGTTCTCCCTTTCGAAATGCGTGTTTGATAATTGCAATTAGTTGCTTTCAGTTTCTGATGCGTCGGGCCTCTGTTTAGGGCGTCGTATTTTGGCTCTGTGTCTAGATGCATCACGTGAACTGTTTCAGGATAGTCAATGTTTTGGATAGGCTCTACGCTGTTTTTACAAGACGGCACTGGTTGTTGTTAGTCGGACAAGGATCTGGATTAGGTGCTGGATCAGTATTGTTGGTGGGTGTATATTTGGTCTTCACAGGCCGATTTTATAATGTGAGATTTCAGCAAATTAGAACTAACAAAAAAAAATCGGCAAATCGGTCCTGATACTTAATTTGATCCTAAATGTCTCGCCTCTTACTGAAGGCTGGGATGCTGGTTTTTCTCTACCCTGAATGAATATATCCAGTACTAGCGTGAAAGAAAATACCTCTCTGTCGAGTTCAAGATACAAATGCAGTCACCTTATATAAACTTCCTTACTGGTGAATGGTGATTTTTCTGCTTTTATGGTTTGGATAGCATTTGAGAAAAAAAATGGGTGGAAGAATATGCTATTTTGACTGTTGCTTATTTTATAATCAGTCAGCTAAGAAAATACTCTATATACCTCTTACATATGGTATTAATTATTTTTCTACAGGAAGGTATTGTTCTTTTACTGATTGTGTGCGTGTTGTTTGAGCATTCTGCAGTGCATCAACCATGAACCACAGGCTTCTTCGATTTCATTTTACCTTCTTTAGACCATCCTATTGTCTTAAGATTGCATATTGACGTGCTTGGGTTTTGTTAAGCTTAAAACCTACACTCGATTTATAGAGTTCTTATCCACTTACCCATATGTCTTGCTCTGTTTATGCCATGAAGAATATTGTTATAACCTGTTTACTCTTGTCTTTTCTTTTGAGAAATGTTGCTGTTGCAGGAGCATTTTGCTCTTGCTGTCTTGCAATCTATTTCTGTGAACTGTCATTTTTGCCTATTTTGGGACCATGCGCTTTGTATGTTGAAAACTTGGCCTGTTTCTCTCTCTGTGCTTTATGTTTAATTCTGTGCTTATGCTTTTGTACAAGATAAAGTAGTTTCAGAGCTGGCAATTGATTAGACCTGGATCAGGCTTTTGCCTCTCTGGGTTTTCTTTGGGGCCCTGATATACTTTAGCTGATGTCAGAGCTTGAACAGAGCATTTATGCAAGTTTATAGGATTCTCTTAATCTCTTTTGATGCCTTAATTTGTTTGCCTTGTCTGTTCTAATATTTTCTTTTTCAATGTATTTCTAAATCATGTGCAATAGACATAACGAAGAAATTGAATGACCATTAAGTGATCTGGACAGAAAGGCTTCGTTTGCTCTTACTGATGTGTTATGTTACAGAACAACATAGCTGATATGATAAACTGGACCAAAACAAACTCTTCACATACATCTCTCGTAGTGAATTTTTTATCAAGCTTAGGGATCATTTGATTTATATATTTTGTTTTGATCAGTAGACGACTCATTATAAACAAAACCACTTTGTGGTTGGTGCTGTACTAGTTGAACTGATTCATGTGCAACTAAATGATCAGGCTAAGGGGTCATCTGCTGTTCAGTTTAGAAACCGGTTCATTATCATTCCACATGAACTCCAGCGTTTATGATTTCCATTTTTTTCCCTGTTTATCTTTCTGTGCAACAGATGATCGTTTAATTACTTTTTAATATATGATATGGACCACTATTTTTGTGTCTTCATATGAAATTGACCACCTTTATTTGTTGCCAATCGAAAAGGATTTGATGACATGGATAGCATCTATGCATCACCGGAGGACTTCCACCAAATGAAGCAGAGAGACAAGATAAGAGGGCTTCACTTGCTTGAGTACTTTGTAAACCAATGCCATCAGTTAGGGGTAATTGAACTTGGTTATTGCTCAAGACAAATACAGAATTTCAATTGTAGTGCAGGCACCAGTCAGCCTCTTTGGTTTATAATGATCTTCTTATCTATTTTGTGTTGCAGATAAAATGTGAGGCATGGATCAGACATGGGGATCCAAAGGAGGTTATCTGCAGCGAAGTGAAGAGAGTTCACCCTGACCTTCTAGTTGTGGGAAGTAGGGGCCTTGGGCCATTTCAGAGGTAATATATGTGCATGACTTGGTGTTTCATAATTCAGTTATGTTGCACGATATTCTATTCAGAGTGGAGTGCAAATTTTTCGCTCTTTTTGTTCTGACTTTTTTGTGTGTGTGTCGGGAGGAGGGGTAGCAAGTATTATGATGAAGATAGAGAATCCATGCCGCCTCAACTTCTCACATTACTGTTCCCTGGCCCCGTTTTTCAGAAATGTGAAAATAATGTATGCTTTGATTTTCCAAAGATTTATGAGCGTCTTACTCTGTAAATACAACAAAGGATAGCTTAACTACATATTGTGTTGCTTATCTTTGGCACTTGATTTCAACTCTAGTTTCCTAGCCCAGCACTTTTTTTTGTGTGTGTGAATCTAGCCAGCACATTTGTTTCACTCAATTGTGGCAATCAGGATTGTTAGGCCCTGATGCTTGACCATCCCGTTGTTTAGCTTTTACCATTTTTTATAATACTTTATGGAAAACAATAGCATTTTTTAACTAAGAAAATGTTAACAATTTGCTTTGTTTGGGCCTTGAGCAACCTGGCCAATCCAGCCTAGGTTTGGGCCTGGCCTAGCCCATCACAAGAACAAGTCTGGTGGTTGCTAGTGGTGGTTTTCAGCATCTTCTTTCTCTCTCAGAAAACTAGTACCTCAATGTAGCGCACTATTATTTAGCGCGAGGAACTGTCTTTGTATATCTTCTTTTGAGGACTTAAAATGTTGCTATATAGACCAGTACAACCTTTTCAGTACACATTTACGTCACACACTTAGAAGGTTATGGTAATTCTCTTTCAAGTTGTATTGAGGCTAATAAGCTCATATAGAGTGGTGTTTCTTTAGAATGATATGCACTAAGCTTTGCAAGATAACAAACTGTGGTTTCTGATTGTAAAGAAATGATAGAATTATATGCACTAGGCTCCCTCCCTCCCCTATGATTCCTTTGGTATATTGAATATGGCAGATTCTTTTCGTTAGTCTAGTAAATTGTTATTGTTACTCAGTATCCTTGAATTCTTTTCCATTGTGCCTAATGGCCTCAATTTCACCTCATCCTCTGTAGTTTGACAAGTAAATATACACCACAATCTAATTTCCTTTCTTTATTGTAAAAATATATTGGTAATGTAATTTTTTTTAGGAGATAGGTAATGTAACTTTAACCTATATAAGAGAATAATTAAGAACGCCAACATGCCACTGAGCATATGAATAGCCTTTTTGCACGAAATGTTTTGAAAATGGAAAAGGATACCAAACATAGATGAAAAACATAATGTTTTCTTTTGTCTACTTTGTCATGCTCCTTCTAGTGAAAGTATAATTATGGCCTTCGTATGATCCTGTATCATTCTCTCTTTTGGTTGTGTTGGTGCTCAAATCATCTTATGATAGTACCGTTCCTCAACTTTCCAAGTGAACAGGGAATGCAGGATGCATGTTTGCACTATTATGCCTTGTGAGCATGCATGTTCTAGTGTCGTCATATGATTGTGGATCTTTATTTTTCATATTCGTGCACTATTATGCCTTGTGAGCATGCATGTTCTAGGAGAGCATGGCTATTCTGAAAAACATATGAATTGCTCGTAATGATAAACACTCTTTTGGTATTACTGTCGTATAATATACTAATTGAAAGGCACAGTAATTTAGTGGCCTGTACATGTAGAGCTAATCAACTATCTTTATGATGTACTGCTTTCTGATTGCTTTTTCTCGTCGTTACGTGTTGGGACAAGCTAGCTGGTATGAGTTTTGAACCAGCTATTGGATTAATGGCCTATTTGTTTTGAACCAGTCATGTGATCCTCATTGACAGCATTCATCTGCTTATTTGCTTTATGTTTCTTAATTGATATTCCGTGATGGTGAGAAGCTATGGGCAGGATCAATTATTTAGCTTGACTGAAAATGCTTATTGAGTAATTTGCATTTGTCCCAAACGAGCATCTTGCATGACTTCTCTGCAACTATTTGTAGGATATGATGTCAAAGTTTTGTTTTTGGCTTTCACTGTGTTCAAAGTAAATAACACAGTTTTGTTTTTAAGGAATCATATACAGTATTTACTTTGAACTAGAATTAGGAACTTATATATGGATATTGTGTATTTGTTTTCTGCATTACATTATGATTCCTTAATTCCAGTGGGAAAATCCATAGCAAATTTACTTGCACCGGATCTGAATGGTTTGTTGCTGCTCCTTGTAGGGTTTTCGTGGGCACAGTGAGCGAGTTCTGCGTTAAGCATGCTGAATGTCCCGTCATCACCATCAAACGCAAGGCTAATGAAGCTCCTCAGGACCCTGTCGACGATTGATCCGTTCAAAGTCATGCTACTTGAGAACGAGATATTCTTCACTGCTTAATGGGTTAATGTACAAAATACAATATGGAAGTGCCTGGAACTTTGCACACTGCGCCCCAAAACTAGAGTGAAGAGATGAAAACTCTATTACCCATGGATGATGAAAGATCGTATCATATGTGATACATCAATCTAGTTGTGAACCTAAGCTACTCTGTGATCATGTACTAGGCTTTGCAGGAATGAATGCCCCGCCCCTTATTTGCCCCTGCCTAATCACAGCATCCGCAGGATATATGAGGGGAGCTCGCCATGGGCTTCATCGGTGGGTACTTGATGTCGAAGCCCTTCTCCAGGTCGCCGCCGACGTCGTTGGAGCCGTAGTAGTACTGGTCGTCGACGGACTTCTTCTTGGAGAAGCGGCGGCCGCACAGCCGCCCGATGACGCAGGCGGCGACGGCGAGGAAGCAGATGACCGCGAGGACGGCGAAGACCGGGCCGAACGAGCCCTTGGACGCAGCGGTGGACGGCTGCGCGTGCATGATGGCGCTGGCTGGGTTGGGGTAGTACTCTGTGGTCTGAGGAAAGGAGGCCATTCTCTCTTTCGCTCTGCCTCTCAGCTCTCGCCAACTAGTATGAAGCTGCTGCTACTCTGCTCTCCCGCTACGAAATGGTTTGGCCGTTCGGGTGTCTCTCCAGGGCACTGAGGGAGTGTGGTCCTTTTATGACGGTGGAGGCTTATCTAAAGGGTGCGCCGATTTGAAATGGAGCCATTCCTTTGCATTTTTTTCACAAGCCAAGTGTGCTGAACTGCTGGTATGATGATGCTGCCCATCTTTTCACTCCTCATTCATTCTTCTTTCCTCAGAGATCTTTGAACGCGTCGGACCGCGAGAAAGGCGGGTGCTTTGGGATCCCTTTGGAGCAGTTCAATGCGAGCTTGGAATAACGTCTCGGTACGTATGCGAACGCAGCACAGCAGCCGCAGCCGCCTGACCTCTCTCGCTC
This sequence comes from Eragrostis tef, assembly GCA_000970635.1. Lineage (NCBI taxonomy): Eukaryota > Viridiplantae > Streptophyta > Magnoliopsida > Poales > Poaceae > Eragrostis > Eragrostis tef. The sequence continues at coordinate 149,817 of LAPY01000557.1, forward strand.
TCTGTCCGGTGTCCCCTTCCCCTGTGCTGCCCTGTGCTTTGCTTTTGCTTTTGGACGTTGCCTTGGATCAAAGCAACCGCCGCAGGGAAGGAGGCCCGAGCAGCTTCTTTCCTCAGAGATCTTTGAACGCGTCGGACCGCGAGAAAGGCGGGTGCTTTGGGATCCCTTTGGAGCAGTTCAATGCGAGCTTGGAATAACGTCTCGGTACGTATGCAAACGCAGCACAGCAGCCGCAGCCGCCTGGCCTCTCTCGCTCTCTGTTCAGTGTCCCCTTCCCCTGTGCTTTGCTTTTGCTTTTGGACGTTGCATTGGATCAAAGCAACCGCCGCAGCAGGGAAGGCCCGGGCAGTGGGCACCAGGGACATCGATCGCTTTGGCCCTCTTTGATTGCTTTCCCTCGCGCTTTAGCAGATTGTGGGGCACCGGGGAATGAGCGCCCCGGTCTTGACTGGTCACCTTTCTTGGGCATGCCGACGCCGTTTGCCTCTTCCAGCTCCAGGCCCCCTCGCTCACCCAAATTCCTTGACGTGACCGTGACAACGACGTCTTAGGCCCTGATGATCATTCTTGTGTCGAAGGGCATTGGGCTTTCCATCATGTGTTCACGCCCACCTGAATCCGGTTTAGATGATGAAGGTGCGGGCACGAGCGCGAGCACGATTATGAGGCCTAGGACACGTAGGAACGTGGACGAACTCGTCATGATACGTTGTTGAGACGTGCTGCTAGCACTACGACTCTACTACTATTGAGTGGAGCGGCGAGAAGAAATAGGCGTTGCTTGAAGAAGGGTGAATAGGTGTTCTAACTTAGGCCTGTTTGGAACAAAGGAATGAAAAACACGGGAACGGAGAAAACACAGGAATGAGAAAAGTGAGAAAACCATAGAAATCAAAAACAGAGGAATGAAGAACTTTTGCTGTTTGGATTGCAGGAAATTTATTGAATATTCGCAATTCTTTATGGGAGAAGAAAATGACCGTTGCACACTTCACTCCAACTAGAATTATCATGTTCTTGTTCCAAGGTTATGAACAAAATTGATGCGTTCTTCTGCTTGTTAACAATCCTCATGATAATTTTAGAGATCATTGACAAAACTTTTCAGCAGGCCGATCTAAGCATCTAGCTCTAACAGCAAAATTTTCCTTGGCTGCAGATTTGGATTTCATTAACTCTAATTCGTCATCCCTAGAGAGGTCCGCGCCACTTTTTTCCTTGGCCGCACGCAGTAATGGGAGGTGGATAGAGAGTGAGCGAAGTTTCCTTTAGATCAGAATGGATTTTTTCGTTCCCGACGTACATGCATCGATTCCTTTCCTAGGAAGGGAATGGACAGTTCCTGCAATCCAAACGTATCGACACCATTCCTTTCCGGAGGAACGCCATCCTGCAAAATTCCTTTGCCATTCCCGTATTCCAAACAGGCCCTTAAACTGTGGGGGAGGATAGAAGCCTCAGATCCAATTGTCACAGAATTTCAGGCGAGTCCTATGCGCAAGTTCATCAGCCACATAAGAGCAAGCCCAATGGGTGTCGTATAGACAAGTGTGTCAGCCTTTTAGTCTGAAAACGCAGGAGAGAGAAGGCAGCTGGTACTTCAGCATGCGCCGATCGCCAAACTGAATTTGTGATGAAAAGTGGCCCCCGCAGGGCATGGTGGAGACAAGTTGGTTGCTTGTTTGGCTGTTGAATAAACTACAAGACAAAGACTTGTCTAAACTATTGGGCTTGCTCTAACGCAGGTTCAGTGACCTGTAGACTGGAAACATAATGGAATGAAGCGAACAGGACGGTTTCTGCGTGTTGGATCGTACAGGACCTGGCCTGCGGCGGAGCTAAGTTAAAGTGCTTCCATTTCGGCGACCGGAACGCAGCGGCATGATGCCGCGCTGCGTCGGGCACGATTTGGTCGCGTCACGCCGAGTTGCCGCTGCTTTGCTCGGCCGCGCTGTCGCGCGCGCACTCGAGAGATTCCTGTCAGGTCGTAGGTGTCGTAATCTATGCCCGTGTTGTGTTGTCACCTCCGGTCGTAGGTCGCTACAAGGGAGACAGAAAAGCTACGGCCTATGGTACAAGCTGCTGCTTTGCCAGTTCGCACTTGCCTTGCCCCTGTGGTCACCATTCTCCAGGTCTCATTTTGAAACAACAACTGCCATCGAAACAGTGCAGAGTTTCTCCAAGAATACTGCAGATTACACAAAATGGAACAAGCTCAGAAATACTGCCACGCGGGGCCATCAATCGGAGTGTATCGCTGAACACCACATGACAAAGGGATTTGGGGGACCTCGTAACCTCGTGATGTTCATATAGAAGGATGTGTACTTGTACACTCCCGGAGATTTGCAGTTCATGGGTCCTCGCATCGACAGCGTTGGAGCCTGAAATGGGTGGTGGACCGGCAGTACTCGCTCGCTCTTCGTCAGCAGCAAACGCTTTATTCTCTCTGGTATCCAGGCGGACTGGCTTGGAGCTAGAGCCTGCTGCCTTCACTCGTTGTACTCGGAGTACTATACTACTAGTACTGTTTATCTTGGCTTACCAAGTCAGTTAGACAGTTACAGGACGCCGTGACTACTGTTTTAGACAAATCAGGCCATTTAGGTTATTTACGACCCATACGAATTCGTAGCAGCTTTGTCATTAACAGGAGCAGCAGCATTTTTTTGTCACCTCACCTCTTAGTGCGTCCGGGGCGGCCACTGGCCGTGGAATGTGGATCAAAAGGGAAAAGAGCAAAGGATAACCCACATGGGCCACTGGACGTGTACTGTTTTAATCCGGCCCTCTTAAGCAAATGCGATTCGGCCCCTTTCAAAGTCTTTCCCGGCCTAGAAACAAAGCACAAGGCCAGTCGCATTTTCCTTCCATTTGAGTCCTAGAGCTAGTCGTTGGCTCGTTTGCGGACGTCTTCCGCAGCAGAGCTTTTCTTGGTTTTATTTAGCCTGTTCGCCTGGCTGCTTTGCAGCGGCTGTCTTGCAGCAGCTACAGTATTTCAGTTATTTCTTCTGCAGCCGCTACAGTGTTTCTGCAGCAGCTACAATGTTCTCAGTTATTTTTCTACAGCCGCAGCCGCAGCTGTAGCCTGCCGAACAACCTAATTGCTGCCACACTGTTACAATACACTTAAGCTTCATTCTGTTAATCTGTCAAATATAGTTGGGAATGCTTGATTTTCGCTCATATAAAAATATCCCCAACTGTGATCTACTCGACCACCTGGTTGAAGCTAGATTCCGATTGGACGCGGCATAGGGTAAGGTAATAGTCACTCACATGATGCATCACATTACATTCAACACGGCTTTCACTTGATAGAGAAACTAAGATTGGATACGACAAGGCGAGAGTCTAACTATATCTTGGCGAGACAGAAACGACGGAGCAGGTTAGCGCCTGAATTTCAACCCAACCCGCACGCTCTGTCGGAGATGGAAACGGGGAGGTCGCTAGCCCAAGATACCCGGGCATGGATGGATCGCGATCGGATTGAGACTCCTCGATCGCACTGTTTGAATTAAATTGCTCTCGCAATCTACTGCCACGATATGGAAGACGCGGGAAGACGACTGACCTGCGCGCCGCGCGCCGGCGGTTTGTGGCAGGCCTCGATCGCTAATTGTTGTTCTTTCCGTGCAGCTTACTACGAGTTTATTCATAGGCGCGATGTCGACGTGTGCGTTGTATACTGCTGTGTCTATGCGACTGGTCTGGCTTTTGGGGCATCTGATTATTGCGAAAAGTTGAAGTCGTGAATGATGACTATTGAGACGATAAGATACTTTGGGACTGAATATGGACTGATGGGTACGGCACGGGACGGGACGGCAGCAGAGCGAAAAGGCAAAGGGCATTCGATCAAGAGGTTAATTACAAGCATGTTGCAAATAGAGATTTTTTTTTGTTTGCGCGTTGATGTCAGTCGTATCGTGCGCTCAAATTAATCTTGGGGTGGGCAGTCGGTCGACACACGCATGCTCCGGTCAGAGGTGTGAAGCGACCTGCCGCCGGCCAGCCGCAGCTATAGCTAGCGACTCGCGACCGAACCGGATCGACGGCGGCGCGCGGGACAGGTGACGCGAACGTGACACCAGAGACGAATCGTCCGGTGGTGCAGCCAGGCGTGAGCCGTCCCGGTCGATCGCGCACGAGGGGGCGAGGCCGATCCGGTGGGACACACTATAGTAATCTGAACGGGATCGGCCGGCACACGTGTGGGCGTGATTTGATCACGACTCGGCGCGGCGGGTGAGCCCACCCCTGCGACGACACTTGGGCAATGCCCATGCGCGACCAACCTCGTTAAGGCGCGTGCCGTTCTGCCGGCCGTGGCGCTGGTATAGCGGTGACGGACGTGACCGCCGATCGATCGACGCGTCACTAACCCGGACGCACAAGCTCGATCGAGGGCGCGGGCCCAAATCTCGTAGTCGATCCACTCTGAGAAATCAACCGCGGCCGGACTGGCAGACACGTCGGCCCGCGTTTCGCGTCCAA
>LAPY01000558.1:19398-29535 GCA_000970635.1 Eragrostis tef
AAAAAAGTTTCCCCCCCCCCCCCCAAGTGGCCTATAATTCTTGCATCCTGTTGGGTGGTGCAGATACACAGCGATGCTTGAGGAGATGAAGAAGGATCCCGAGAGCCATGGGGGACCACCAGACTGCATTGTATGACATTGGTAGATGATTTCTTTGAGAAATTTCGAAACTTTGATTACTTGTTCTCTTACTTTTGGAACTTGTCTTAAGCTTCTTTGTAGGCTTCGTGAGCTAGTGCTTCGAGAACTGGGGTTTAGGGATATCTTCAAGAAGGTTAAGGTAAACTTGGACAAAGTTAATTCCTGTATTTGCTTCTTTTGGTGAAATTTTTCCGATCACTTAAAAGTTGTTGCTACTTCATGTTTTTTTGATGATTATTGTGATTAGGATGAGGAGAATGCCAAGGCCATGTCACTCTTTGAAGGAGTTGTCCAGCGGAATGATGAAATTGATGATGATAGCAAAAGAGTTGAGAACTTGGTCCGTGGAATCTTAGCTGGAAACATATTTGATTTAGGATCCACACAGGTATGCATTGTTACTTGCATTTTTGGTCTCCACTTGTTATGGAACTCTTACGTGGGTTTTAAAACTTCTATACATGTGAAATCTAAGTAAATATCATGCTTAGATTATGAAACCAACGTGTTCATCATTTTGTTTGTTTTCTGTATTTTCAGAAGGTATTGCTTGCGCTGACTTCTGACAACTATGTTCTCTTACAATTTTGAAGCTTGCAGAAGTTTTTGCTAAAGATGGTATGTCGTTCTTGGCAAGTTGCCAGAATCTTGTATCCCGACCTTGGGTTATTGATGACCTGGATGCATTTGTGAGTAAATGGACCAAGAAGTCATGGGAAAAGGTGATTTTTGCTATCTTATTACAATTTTATTGCTATTACATGCCTGCCTCGATTCCACATACAGCTGGAATCTCTATGCAATAGTTCACTTAAGTCATGTCATCATGTGTAATTGTCTAAGGCAGCTGCTCTATTTTTTTTTTTTTGAAAGGCAAGGCAGCTGCTCTAGGACTATAGGTTCATGCTTATTGTAGATGCACACATGATCTGTATATTGATTATGCTTTTTTATTCCCTTCTAATCCACTTAGCCTAATCTTTAGTTCTTTTTTTTTAATCTTGCAACTATATTTCCTATTGTTCTGGCTCCATGCCAATACTGAGTTTGTTAAATGTCGCTGGTGAAATTAAACAGTTTAGCATTTAACACCTTTAGCTTCTTATGGTTGTTTCGAGCGATGGAAAAGTTTGATGTTTGTGCAGGAACCGACATGTTTTCTATGGAATTCCTGCATTTTAGATAAGCCCTTCGGATAATTGTTTCCCAAAATTGTCATATTGAGATGTTAATTGACTTGTTCTTCATAGATCTATTACTAGTAGTATTTAGTGTTAGGTCTGGTCATCCTAACATCATCTCCAGGGGATGCCCATTGTTGATTCACAGCTGGGCATATACAATATCTATACAATAAATAAACATTGATATTCAACCTGTGTGCATCTTCATAAGGAGTTATTGACAAGATAAGCTTTTTTAATCATTTGGAGGATTTAACAACATAAGTTTTTACGTAGCTGAGTCCTTTTCTATTATACATTGTAGGCAGTTATTTTTGTTGACAACTCTGGTGCTGATATCATCTTGGGAATTTTACCATTCGCAAGGGAGTTGCTTCGTCGTGGCACAAAGGTTTGTGTTAATCTGTTCATGCTGCATTTGTTTTCACTTCAGATTTGGGATTAATCCTTGGACAACAGTTTGCTTCTCACCTCAATATTTCTGTTAGATTTTTCACACTAGAACATATCACTATCAAGCTATGAGACCTTGGATCATTTTGTGTCATGGGCATAGATTAGAGAGCTATGAACCCAAGCAGCAGGACCATGTAATTGTCTGGCGGCTGCACGAGTGCTGGGTTTGTGAAGGGGATAGTAACTTTGATATATTTCTTCCTTAATCCAATGAGTAGACTGCCATGACCTTATATAGGCCTGGCCCTTAAGGGAACTAACAATCTATTCTTCCTCAACCAAATGAGGGGTAATCCTGAGACTAAGTGGCATAATCCAAACTGCTAACTTGGTGCTAGAAATTGAATTTTTTTTAAGTAAATCATGTTGTTGCTGGCAATCTGCTATGCATCTGGCAGACCTTGGCATCTGAAACGACATCATGACATATTGAAAGTGTATCACCTTTACGTGAAACTATATTAAGAATCAACGGGTAGAGCATCATGTGAGCTTTCCAATACAATAACTTGCTGGGCAGAAATAAGTTGCCAGGTTTTCATATCATCATATGCATGTCTTGGGATCTTCTTGGATAGTGCCTTTCAACCAATGTTTTGGGGGTGTCCGACTAATCGCGATTAATCATGATTAGTCGGTTTAATCGGTTCCTTGAGCTTGATTAGAGCTGCTGACCTGATTAGCTTGCCTACTCGACTGGTCGTCCGACTAATTGTCGATAAATCGCGATTAGTCATCCTACGAGGGGTAGACTATCAGAATGCTGTTGACGGGCATGCGTAGCTGGGCTTTGAGGTGACCTATTGGGCTGGCAGTTTGGCCCATTAGGGTTGGCGATATTGGTGATTCCAATATGTAGGGCGGGTAGTTAAGCTTTGGTAGAACGGTGTTTGAGATTCACGCGGGTGAAGAAGGGGAAGGCTGAGAGGCTGCCACGTGCGCACACTCATTGGGGCGGGTGAGGAGTGGGAGAAAAAAAAACGAATTTCAAACTTTAAACCGTAAGTCTGTTTTCGAATCCGTTTGAACCTACGTGTTTGTTACAATTAATTCTACAAAAGGAGATCCAATATGAACATTTTTTTAATTTTTTAAAATTTAAAACTTTCATCAACATTTTGTTTGCACTATGTCAACATTTTTGTTGTAACTGGGCCGATCTATCATATGTTGTTGAAATAGAGCTACAAAAATATTGACTCTTCTGTTTCAAAATGTTGAGGCTCTGACTTGGGCTGGGCTGCTCAGATTTGGTGGGTTATTGGGCCGATCTATCATATGTTAACTTAGGATGCCCTGCATATAGGAGGTCCCCAATATGTTGCCTGCTCCCCACAAGTAAACCCTGGAAGCCGTCTCTTCCCTCATATAGGACATCGCCTCCCCCTCCGTTGCTGTGCCCCTCTTCTGCAGCAAGATGAGCTCGTCCTACTCTGACAATGGTGTGTGCGCTCGTCGTCCTCTGATTCCTCTTGCTGCTGGCTGCTCGTCCTCCTCCGATTGCTCTTTGCTGTTGGCTGCTCGTCCTCCTCTGATTCCCCTTGCTGCTGCCTGCCCTTCCTCCTCTGATTCCTCTTATACGCTGGCTGCTCTTCCTCCTCTGATGTGGTGTATGTGTGCTCTTACTCCTCTGATGTGGGATACATTGTGTATACTATATAGTATATATATATATATATATATAGGGATATATATCCTGGAATATAGGGGACAACCATATGAACAACTATATCGACGACAAGTCGCCTGGTCGGTCCCATGGCGACTAGGATTGACCCTACGACTTGTAAACATAGCTTTCAACACTGTCCTACATGAAATGATTCGATTTCACCATGTATAGCTCAACTGTACTCCAATACCACAGTTATACATACTTTTGAGAAATACAATAGGGCCCCTGCTCGCATATGTTTGTATTGATGCAGTTGTTTAGCTTAGCTGACTAATGTTATATTCCCAGTTTGATAGTATGTATTTACAACCATCTTCCTAACTACGAAAAATTCCTAGCATGTTCCCACTTTTTATACTATTTGGATTAACATTTTCTTCAACAGATATCCAGCATTTCACTAATATCCAAATGCAAATTTTCAAAAATACACATGCTAACTTTACCAATCATAATCCATAGTTTTTATTCATGTGGTGCATGGTATAAATAATTGTCTTGGCATGTGTGATTTGCTCATAATTACTAAATTATTGTGAATGGGGAAGTATAATATAATGTATGTTACTTATGTCCCTTAATAATATGCCATGTTCTTAATAAAAGATAGTAAATTTCACAAAAATAAAATAAAAGCTGGTATCTTCAGGAAACACCTGTCACTTGCATATTTATATTGTTGCATTTATTCCCCTACAGATGTTTATTATCAACATTTCTCCCATCTATACCATCTTCATAATTGTTTTTCTAGATAAGACACTAGACATTTAGGGAAAAGAGGTTAGTATGGTTGGCTTAATGTTTTTGCAATTTTAACACATTTTGATACTTTATCTTCTACCTATGCTCTCACTTTTCCGCTTTACCTGGCACCTTGACTATATTATGATAGCATATACACGTAATAAGCATTGTTGCTCCACTCTCTTTTTTAACCTTTTGCCATGTTTGACACTATATACAAGTATATAACCAATTAAAAAGTTGCAAGGGTAATTTGCAAACAAGGAAACCTGTGGGTCTGTCAGTGACTAGATGGAATAAAGTAAGTTTCTAACAGGAATTTTATGTTGTTAGTGTAAGAAGTTGGTAGTGGTTGTGTAATCATTCACTGAAAAGCCTGTGTTGTCGACACATGGGATGCATCAACAATATCAAATAACTTTTGGGGACATGGAGATAAAAAGAGGTTCTGAATTAGTTCCATAACAAGTCTGTCATCGTCAAGATTACTGAGGTGGCAACGACCTGATCAACTGAGATGTTTAGGAAAACATCCAAAAGACCAGTAAATTTGATGTGCATCTTTATTGAATTGTGGAGTATGAAGCAGCAATACCTCTGACTGCAATAGCTTATGTTCTTTGCTGGGCCGCCTTGGCACAGCTTGTTCAGAATTGTCAACTGAGCTTTAGCTTGGACAGACATGCTTGTATACAACTTGTTTTATTATATCTATTATTTTGTGGATGATAATTGCAGTGAGCCAGCCAACGCGATCATCAAATTTCACATCTACACTGGCTGCATTGCACCTCTGCTATCACATATTTCCTTGTCTTAATACGATATGCTTTGTACCCTTGCAATGTGCTTTTGTATCATCCATTGTGGTTTTTGAATGTATTCTTTTCTTGTTAATGTCATCAATGAATAGCTACATTTCTTAGTGCAGGTAGTACTTGCTGCCAATGACATGCCCTCGATCAATGACGTCACTTACCCAGAGCTGGTGGAGATTATAAACAAGGTAACTTGGAAAAAGGTAAATTATATCTATCACAAGAATCTTACTCCTGTTTTGCACTCATTTTCAGCTCAAGGGTGCAGATGGGAAGCTTGCAGGGGTGGATACATCCGACCTCATTGTTGCCAACTCTGGTAACGATCTGCCTGTAAGAGTCTATTGAACCTTACTGTGACTTCCACTTTGGCGGCCTCGCTCTGTTGTGTCTTGTTGAATTCTGAAAGAAATCAAACTCTGTTCCCAGGTAATTGATTTGTCTAGCGTGTCACCAGAACTTGCCTTTATGGCAAATGATGCTGATCTGGTTGTCTTAGAAGGCATGGTAAGTGTACTGCAACATCCAACTCATTTTTTAAAAAAAACTTTTCATGTTTGTTTTTAAGGATATTCACTGGATTTGCTGGTTTATGTTATAGGGGAGAGCAATTGAAACTAACCTATATGCACAAATGAAATGTGACGCGATCAAGATCGGAATGGTGTGTTCTGTGCCCTGCTCTATTGTGTATTTCTTACTGTATAATATTCAAACGTGCCATAGTATTATTGGAATTTAAAACCTCCATTGCCTGCTATGTTTCAGGTTAAGCATCCTGAAGTTGCCCAGTTTTTAGGAGGACGGCTTTATGATTGTGTCTTTAAATTCAATGAGGCCTGAGTTCTAAACCTCAGATAACAAGAAACACAGTGCCTTCTCTATTTTTTTCTTCTTCTTTTGTCTCATGTTAAACTGATGCAATGATAAATAAGCTACATATAGCTTGTCGTAGTGTCAGGGAGGTTATGATATTTATTTGCATTGTATAAATTCGTAGTACGCCACTTCCCATTTTTGACACTCCAGTTGCTAAATGTGCTCCCTGCGCTTCAGTTCATATTCTTTCCGCTAATGGTCTACGACTGTCTTTATTTTATCCCGCAGATATTTGTTTAGACTTGAGTTCTAATGCATACAGCACCTGATGAATCTGCAGTCGTGCGCTATAACCTGTAGGCACGTTATGAGTGCATGAGCATGTTTGTTCCCTACCTGATATTGCCGCATATTCTTTCAAAATTTTGTTAAGTATGGGGAACCTTTTTTTTTGGATAGTGGGAACAAAATCACCACATCATAAGCAAGGTTATGCAAAGATACGGGTCCATGACTGGTAGGTACCAGCGTGGCAAGCTGCTATTGTGGAAGGAAATTGTGGCACGATTTTACCGTGGCAATGTTGGGTTCAAACTAGGTGTCGTGTTATGTTCAAACCCTAAACCTAGTAAACCCTGAATAAGACTCATTTACCCCGACGGTATTCAGGATTTACTCCAAAGAATGGCCTTCAGGTTCTCAAATTTAAAAAATATAATTTGCTGGCGGCATTCTAGAGTTTTAGTCAAGCAAACAAGCATTTCGTTAGGTAATATTTGGATCCTTGACACGACTTGGCTTGCGTGTTTGATTCCGTGACAAAATGTTTTCCTTCGTCCACTGCGCTGGCTCTGTAGCATTCAGAACCATTTATTTCCGCTTTATCTATACAGTGTTTCCCAGCTTCTAGCCCTCTTCATTGCTGCTCAAAAGGTACAAACAATTTGCAAAAAGGCCATTACAAGCATTCTAACTATAAGATATAGCCCTTGTGCAAACCAAAATGGACACAGAAAGAAATAGAAAATAAAATCAGGTCCTTGGGAGGAGAATCATGCCGACGGCAAAGACGAGCATGTCGCCGTCGCAGATCCTCCTCAAACTCTGGCACGAGGAGCACTATAGTCACTATGAACTTAGCCACCAACGCAGATGCCTCCAACTGCAACGGGACCAGACGATGGAGCAGCCGACGACCGCAAGGCCACCGCGCGGCAGTTGGGAAGAGGGCCTTCCTTATGTGAGCTAATTGGCACGCCGACAGTCCACCCGGCGGCTGCCTCGGGCTACGCACTTGAAGGGTAGGAGGTCGATGTCGTAGATCAGGGATGAGCAACACCAGGCATGATCAAGAATCGACTCCAACCGAATCGGGGATCCACAACTGACGATGATCAACCCAGACAAGGAATCGAACCATCTGTCTGGAGGCATTGCCATGGACCTGCAACATAGTAGCCAAGAAGAAGAACAGGGGAAGGGGACACCCATCGGGGAGGACACCGAAGGGGACAACGACCATCACGGCAAACACCATCAAGGAAAACAAGAGCTAATGTTTGCTTCGTACCAAGAACAGATCACCAGATGGTGAAGGAGAAAGACCAGAGCGAGCTCCACTTTATTCCTACTGAAACTAAAATCTACAACTACAACTATACACAGGAGGTCCCCCCACCCAGATCCACGCCGACAAGAAGCAGAAGTAGCCGGGGAGGGGCCGAATCGGCCCTCTGGGGAAGAAGAAAAACTGTAGAGGCGGTAGGGGAGAGAGAGGGTTCGAGAGAGGCGGAAGGCTCGAGAGGAGGACTGTTTTTCTTACTGTATAATATTCAAACGTGCCATAGTATTATTGGAATTTAAAACCTCCATTGCCTGCTATGTTTCAGGTTAAGCATCCTGAAGTTGCCCAGTTTTTAGGAGGACGGCTTTATGATTGTGTCTTCAAATTCAATGAGGCCTGAGTTCTAAACCTCAGATAACAAGAAACACAGTGCCTTCTCTATTTTTTTCTTCTTCTTTTGTCTCATGTTAAACTGATGCAATGATAAATAAGCTACATATAGCTTGTCGTAGTGTCAGGGAGGTTATGATATTATATGCATTGTATAAATTCGTAGTACGCCACTTCCCATTTTTGACACTCCAGTTGCTAAATGTGCTCCCTGCGCTTCAGTTCATATTCTTTCCGCTAATGGTCTACGACTGTCTTTATTTTATCCCGCAGATATTTGTTCAGATTTGAGTTCTAATGCATACAGCACCTGATGAATCTGCAGTCGTGCGCTATAACCTGTAGGCACGTTATGAGTGCATGAGCATGTTTGTTCCCTACCTGATATTGCCGCATATTCTTTCAAAATTTTGTTAAGTATGGGGAACCTTTTTTTTTGGATAGTGGGAACAAAATCACCACATCATAAGCAAGGTTATGCAAAGATACGGGTCCATGACTGGTAGGTACAAGCGTGGCAAGCTGCTATTGTGGAAGGAAATTGTGGCAGGATTTTGACGTGGCAACGTTGGGTTGCAACTAGGTGCGGAGTTCTTGGCGTGTTATGTTTAACACTCGGCTACGTGTTATGTACGAACTGGTTTTGATAGCATTTTTCACTTGTAAAGACTAATTTACCCCGACGGTATTCACGGTTCACTCCAAAGAATGGCTTGCAGGTTCTCAAACTTTAAAAGAAAATGATAATTTGCTGGTGGCATTCTAGAGTTTTAGTCAAGCAAACAAGCATTTCTTTGGGTAATATTTGGATCCTTGACACGACTTCGCTTGCGAGTTTGATTCCATGACAAAATGTTTTCCTTCGTCCACGCGTCCACTGCGCTGGCTCTGTAGCACTCAGAACCATTTATTTCCGTTTTATCTATACAATGTTTCCCAATTCGGTTCACTTCCGCCCTTTTTGTCCATGTGGGGCATACCTCTATCATCCCCATCCACCACCCACCAGGCCCGTCGATGGGCATGGGCAAGGGCCCCCAGTTCTTCCCTTCCCCTTTTGCTCCAGGTCATCCGGTCGTCAGGCGCCATTGTTGTTCTCTCGTGAGCTCTTCCGTGAGCAGAGGTTGAAGAAGAATAGGGAAAGGCACAGGCTTTTTTGTTGTTGGGCCGAGCAGTTAAGAGTATGGCCCATTGTCTTGCCAGCCTGCATGGCTGTCTTGTCTGATTTTACACAGGCCCCCCCAAAACAACACGACGGTCCTGCACCGGCAATCATCGAGCTCGCATACGCGAGCCCAAACCACAACTCGCACACACCCCCCGTGACCGCGTCTGGATACTCGATCGGTGTGGTTGTTCCGGCCCATAAACTAACAAAGGCAGCCTAGTAACAGATGTGGTTTATTCATTTCTCTACAAAATCAGCCCAGATCAATGTTTCATGTTTTTCCTATAAATTCAGCACGTGCAGCCAATCCTTTTCTCTTTTTTTTCTTCTTTAATTTTTTTAGTTCGTTTTTTCCTCTTTATTTTTTTGGCAAAAGAGATCTCGAAGCCTCTTTTATTTTCTATTTTTTATTATATTAATTTTATATTTATTGTTTCTTACTCTTCCTCTATAGGTTATTTTATCTTTTTTCTTTATTTTAATTTTATTCTCCTTTATAGGTTAATAATGCCTATGTTCCAAGGCGTCTGACTGTGTGTTCCAGACCACTGATGATCATGTTCCAAGAAGTGTGAAAATATATTTCACTTTTTTTATTCCCCTTCATAGGTTAATAAGGCCCATGTTCCAAGGCGTCTGAATTTGTGTTCCAGAGCACTGATGATCATGTTCTAAGGACCGTGCAAATGTGTTTTATATTTTTTTATTCTCTTTTATAGGTTAATAATGCTCATGTTTCAAGCCATCTAAGTTTGTATTCCAGAGCACTGATAATCATGTTTCAAGGAGTGTGAATATATGTTTCACGTTTTTTATTCCCTTTAATAGGTTATTAATGTCCATGTTCCAAGGCGTCTGAATTTGTGTTCCAGAGCATTGGTGATCATGTTCCAAAGAATATGAAAATTTCACTTTTTTTTTATTCCTCTGTATAGGTTAATAATGCCCATGTTCCAAGTCGTCTGAATGTGTGTTCTAGAGCACTGATGATCCTGTTCCAAGTAGTGTGAAAATATGTTTCACACTTTTTAAAAGTAAGATAATTATTTTTTAATAAAAAACTATCTATTTTATTCCATCTCACTTCTTTTCATGTTTTAAATCGCTACTCGTCATGTTCCAACAGTGTGAAGCTATATTTCACACCAATTATAGAGTAAGATAAATATTTTGTA